>ML816338.1:42109-88189 GCA_009831015.1 Picea engelmannii | reverse complement strand
CCAAGGAAGGCATACCTATGCTTGTGTTATAAAGACTTGCAAGATATGGCCACCATAAAATACACTGCGGATCCATAATTATATTGATAAAAGGTATAGCCACAGAGGATACAATGTGGATCTATACTCCTATGACCTGAATTGATCATAGCCACAAAGAATACATAGTGGATCTACAAGATGACAAGACATAGCCATGACCAATACAAAGTGGATCTATGTGACAGTATATGTGTCATTGTTCAAGAGAAACTTCGTCGCAACCTGGGCAAAGTACATATCGAGAAAAGTACATATCAGAGTGATCACTCAACCCAGGGTATTCTTACCAATCTCGATGTAGTATGAATCTAACCATGTGAATAGATGTCCTGATGTCGAACATGGCAGAAACCACTTGATTATCGGTCAATGATGTAAATCATTAACAAGTGCGAGGGAAATCACCATTGATGTCAATGACTCCCAAGGTACCCTAGTACATTCCAATGAATGTGAATAGATGATCTGAAGTCAAACATCCATGGAATCATCCAATTAGAGGTCAATGATGTAAACCCATTGTTGAACGTGAGGAGGCCTGCCATTGAGGCATGTAGGTCCCAAAGTACTAATTGGTTTCTAATTCTAGTTCCTGGATAATGTGTTGAAGTTGACAGGAATAGACTGGTCGAAGGAGGGCCTTGATGTATCCCCCATCAACGACACAAAACGAACACAAAGATGTAATTGGTAGATCAAATGAACATGGACTGACATGGGTATTGAGACAAGATATTTGTGATGGCTGAATCTCGAGGTGGATACTTCCCTTGAACATTGAGGAACAATAGCAGAAACATGACATGGACCAAAACACGATGATGCAGTGGATACTGTGACTTTTGTCGGGTGACCCAAAGGAGTAAGAAAAACTCAGAGGATTGGTTCAGTGTAGAGGTTCAGTGGATTAATATGTGCACAAAGATAAAGTGTCATGTTCGAGGGCGACTCTAAGAGTTACTGGTAATGTTCTCAAAAACTGCTTGGCTATCTTCTTTCAATTTTCCCCCCATCCAGATAGACGAATACCTCTTTTTAATTTAACGATCTCAAGGAGGGTGACACATGCTCGATATAACTCACCTTCGGTAAGTTCCTCTTCCTTTGTTTAACGAACTGGAAGAAGTAAGGGTTCTGTCCCATATGGGCCCTTCAATGCATGATTGTTTTAACAAGTCCATAAAAAGTAAACTCGGTAGTTTTTCATTTTTAGAGAGTCTGAAAATGACTTAAAGAAGACTCCAATGTTGTCCTTTTTCGTAATGTTAGTCTTGCGAGGCTGAAAAAGAGATAAATTATCACTCGAAAGATGCCCTTTCAAACCTTTTAACGAGTGGGAAAAGAAGCAAGATCACTAGGCATCTTTTCATGTTTGGAGAGTTTGAAAAGAGATTAAAGGAGACTCCAGGGGATTCGTTTTTCATGTATCCATACAGGTCCGAAAAAAGAGATAAAATTTTACCCAGATGCATTCTCATGTATTTACAAGCACGAGAAAGAACAAAGACTAAGCTCGGTATGCCCCCAACTTGAAAGCTAGTGGCTTAACTCCGGAATGATCATCAAAGGCTAGAGACATGCCCTGCAAGCTTCAATTCATTCACCGACTTTGAGGTTGTCACCAATTTCTCTACTAGATGAGAAAATGAGAAGGGTGGATGAAAAGAAGATTCAAGAGAGGTGACTATTTCATTTTTTAACGAGCTTGACATAGGAAAAGAACTATGCTCAGGGTTCCAGGTTCGATCCCCAAATTTTTGTTTCATTTTTTAACGAGCTTGCTACAGAGAGGAAAACTATGCTCGTGACCTCTATTTCATTGTTTAACAAGCTTTCTACAGAGAGAAAAAACTATGCTCGTAGGCCTTTGTTTCATTTTTTAACGATCTTGCCACAGAGAAGAGAAACTATGCTCGTGACCTCTGTTTCATTTTTTAACGAGCTTGCCACAGAAAAGAGAAACCATCCTCATAAGCCTCTGTTTCATTTTTTAACGAGCTTTCCACAGAGAATAGAAACTATGCTCATGGTTTCTCCTTGATCATGGCTTCCAAGAGAATAACGCTCTGGAAGGATACCATATCAAGCGACAAAACTTGGTCATGGCTTCCAAGAGATCTTCGTTGGATGGAAGATAATCACTCTGGAAGGAACACATGTCAAGGGTCACGATAGGGATAAGGAAATCAAGCTTCAATAGCCCTATCGAAGAAATCACCATGTCAACTACCGGATCCAAATCATCAAAAGCTAAAGGCATGGGAGATGATAGAAAATCGTCATTAGGAGGGGAGATAGACTGTATATCTACCTGCATTTCTTCACAAGGGGGAAGAATAGAGGATCGATGATGGTTATCATCCCGAGGTAGCCCGTCAATTCTCAACATTTCCATGATAGATTCATCCGAGGGAAAAATTGGGTAAATGTAATCGATCGCAGATGGCAAGGAACTCAACTGTGATTGCATTGAGGAACCGTCAGGTGCCAATAGATGTTGGTCATCCGACGAGGGAGAAGAGGATAAGATAGAAACATATGATGTTTCGGATGGACTAAGTGGCATGGTGTCACCTAGTGTATCAAATTCCAGCGGATGAGGTACAATCCAAGGGTCAGATGATTCCAAAGATTGATAAGCCGCAGTCGAAATCATATCGACGGTGACAATGTGATGTGTATTTGGTGGAAGTGGTGTAGGGAAGGTACCCATGAGGCTAGAATATTTCAGTAAGACAACACCAATGCTTTCATATGTGATATTATGGTCTCCCAAGAAAGGAATATTGTTGGTAGAGGGAGCACGAGCATCGATTGTGCAGAAATCCAACTGATCAACAATGACAATTTTGCCTTGATTAGGAAATTGTTAACATCGAAAGACCGACGAGGAAACGACAGTCATAGCATAAAACCAACTTCTTCCAAGTAGCAAGTTGTAAGCAAGGGGAGCATCGACCACCTCGACGTCAATAGTAACAGTTTTGCCACCCAATTGGATGGGTAGGGACTATAAAAACCTGTGGGGATGAAAACCTCACCCATCGAAGGTACATAAAATCATTGGGGATTTGTTAAGTGTGGGTGATTTAAAACCTTTCCAGTATGCTAAAGACATGACACAAGTTGAGGCTCCCTCATCCAAAATAGTTCGGTGGATTTGTTGATTGTGAACAACAACATCAACTTGGAAAGCAAGTTGGTGGGAGAGTTGAGATGCATAATTGTCTAGGTTAAACATGATATGGTTGGACGACTCAGGATCAACAACGCCAATAGTAGCCAAGAGCATTCTACGTTGACTGGGGCAGTGTTGTAGAACTTCTAACGCAGACATAACACACGATGCTTGAGCCAAATATTCAATAAATGTTATAGTTTTGGGCGGCATGTGAGCTAGGATTAAATGTAGCTTTGCAGATAGTGCTCTTAGGAGGGTGTAAGATAGATTCGAACGTGGGTTTCTCAATCTGAAGTGGTCCATATGGAGGAGTAACTGATGGAAGACTAACAAAAGATGGTGATGGATCTGGTAAAGTACCGGTACCGTTAGTGTCTTTTCCTTTTTCAGGGTTACCTAGTGTGTTGTACGTCTTAGAGAGAGTGTTAAAATTAATCCCATTAAACATATAAATATGTGCACTCGTCGAGGCCTCATCATGAGGATGGCTAGAACTGCCCCCAGGAGAGGGGGTTTGAGAAACCATGGATTGTTGCTGTGGAAAAGGCTGAGTAAGCACAGCGGGTTGTGACTTTCCTTGGAAAATTTTGGCCACTTCATTGCGAAGTGGACAGTCTCGAGTGTAGTGATCGTCACCATAAATGATACATGGGAATTTCAGTTTCCATTGTGTTTTCTTTTCAGTAGCAGGTGTTTGAACTTGATTTTTTGGTTGTTCATTGTTATTGGTATTTTTTTATTTATTCTTTGTCTTCTTCTTACCTCCGAATTGTTGTGAAGGGGCAGATTGAACTGCATTCAAATCAGAGATCTGATTTTGGGGGCAGGTAGAGGAGAGTGTGAGAGATTGGGAAGTAGATTGAGTGTTGACGTAACCGATAATGCCATCCGCATGAGATGATGATGACGGCTTAGATGGATCGTCATTAGCTCGAGAATCATTCGAAAGAAAATCATACAAAGTACCATATTGTGAATAAGACAAATCTAAGTACTGAGCCCAAGCAATGGCTTGTTCCTCTGTGATCGTGCCACCCATAGCGACATCGCAAGCGATCGGGGGTAAAAGTGATTTAATAAACCATTCCACCAATAATATGTCAAGAATGATTACCTTGGTCATCCTTCGTTGTCACCTCCACTCATGAATATGGTCAGAGATATGCACAGAGTTAGTTTGATGAAAGGAGGTCATGAGTTTAGTACCCGTCTCGTAGCGAATAGGTAGTTGAAAGTGCATGAGGAAAGACATGGCAAGGGAATTGAAATTATGAAAAGAAGCACATGGTAGTTCAATATACCACTTTGATGTTGAGCCTATAAGTGTGCATTGGAAAAGACGCAAACGTACAGAATCATCCATGAGGGAGTTTGATGAACACCACAAATGGAAATTCATCACATGGTTGTTTGGATCTTCGCCAGATTTTCCGTCAAATTTTGGAATATCAGAAGGAAGTTTAGTTGGAATGACTGGCCAAACCGGTGAATGAAAAATAGGATCTTTCATTAACCGAAACAAGTCTGGGAGATCCAGAGTTGCAAGGAAAGGTAACTGTTGGTTAATCTGCAGATGATACTGGTGTGGCATAGGAACACCAATAGGACCATAAACTGGGTTAGGTGGATAGTTGTAACTAGTAGGTCCTCCGACATACGATGGTTGTTCGCTAGGATAAGCAGGATTCGATGATGGATGAGAAACATTTGCATAACCCGGTGGGTTCTAAGCACTATAGGCCGGGTGATTTGCTTTCCCATAAGGAGGATAAAAATGTTGCCCTTGAGGGTGGTGAGGAGTAGATCCTGAAGGTAGATACACATTAGACCCATGAGGAGGATAAGGCTATTGTCCTGGAGAACTCCAGGTGGTGTTCAGGATACCGCCCGGACAAGGTTGTTCGTAAGATGTTCAGGAAGCAATAGGATTTGATACTCCTCCTAGTGGGTTATGAGACGAGTGTCCCCCAACATGGGGTTGAATAAAAGTGCCTCCTAAAGATACTCCCTAAGATTGTGAAGGGTTTCCAGCAAACGAAGGCTTCCCCCCTGCCAACAATGGATTAATGACTCGGGTATGAATGGCAAATGGAGGGTGCCCTCCAGGAGGAGCATGAAAAGGGGGTTGTTCCCTGGGAGGGGTAGGCCTTCCATAGAATGGTAGTCCTCCAGGAGTGAAAGGTTTGTTAGATGGTGGTTTCCCTCCATCCGATTGTGTTTGGCTGGCAGGGGTCTGCATTCTCGAGTGAAAAGATGTCCCAGCAGGATCGTGTGGAACATGTGGAGCTGTAGAGGAAAAGTTTGTAAAAGCAGGGGTAGGGATTGAAGTGCCTTGGAGATGAGTAGAGGTGATGAGTCCAACATTAGGATGGACTTGTTCTGGTGTAACAGTAGGGTTAATGACCTGATCGACTGGGTGATTCATGGTTTGATCAGATGGTCCTGTTTCACTAGGAGGGCCATGAGGATGAAAGGGTTGTCGAAAGGATTCAAAATGTTCATAGAGATCACGTCCCAATGAAGTCCTCCATACAGAACGAGCAGGTGTGGGATTGGTATCTACTACGGTGCTAGGATGAACAAGAGTCCTATACTCATCACCAAAGATTGGTTATGTGGATCCCATATATGTTTCAGTAAAATTTCTCTCCGGTAATTGTGGGACCTCTTCGTCTATGACGTTCCCACGAGAGTCTAAATGAAGAAAAAGTGGTTCAAGAGGGGTTATCGACACAGATGTAGTGTGAGGAATGGTATTTTCAACTGTAACCAAAATGCCTTCTGTGTTATCTAACGGAGGAGCAATAACACTTCCAGCATCAGATTGATTTTCTACCTCTCCATGGTAGTTGTCTTCTGGAGGGTTAGGAGGTAAGGGTTGATAGCCTTCTGGAGGAAGCCCTTGAATCCTACGTGATCGACGAAGACCTTTATCGTCTACAGGATCAATTTTGGAGAATAACAGAACACACTGAAAATCTAGGGCCAAGTAACAAAAAGAAACAACATATGCTAATAAAATCTAGGAATCAACCAAGCAAACAAAACTTCTCTCGATGATCGTACTAGTTGGTGATGAAATCTAACGTCATGTGATCAAGTCGAGAAGGGGTTAGGATATGGTGGAATAGTTACAATGGCGACCTACTTAACAGATTTTCACCTTGGTGCAAGCTTCCACACAGTAATTGTGGATTTACCCTCCAAGGAGCCCGAGTGAGTTTGACCAATGTCTATTCCAGGTACAGTGAGACTTCCCTTCACCATCACCTTGTGTAAGTACCTAAAGATTATGGAAACTAAAGATACCAATTCACAGTTAGACCCTGGGCAGGTACATTCGACAGTCCGATCCGAATGTATGGGTAGGATAACAAGTCTGAAATCAACCCAAAAGGCTCCCACACATAATCGTGGGTATACCTTCAAGTGACCCCCAATATACGATTTGACCATTACAAACAGTTGAACCATGGAGGGATAATCTCCGTAATTTGCCCGAATGCGACCTCGTGCGTAACCCCTGTGTGAGAGGGGGATCCCAAAAAACCTATACAACAATTGGATTTGATTCTCCCTGGCTCAGGATGCTAATGTTTGTTTTGGAAACTTTGGAGAGTTGTACTCACAGCCTAATCCAAAGTGCTAATCCTAATCTAATGTTGGTGGAAGATCCTAAAAATAAGAAAATTTTCTAGATAATTTTTTAATTAGTGTTCGTTTTACAGCTTTTCTTTACTCAAAGGGTGTATGAAAGTGAAACTGATGGAATGATGACTCAATTCCAAAAAAATATGCACAAAAGATGATAAACAATCGTTACTTTTCAATGAACGCATATTTAAGGGAGAGATAAAGAGTTGTTTTCACTATCAAACACTAATATGGAATGTCCTCAATCAATTTGTCCTCAATCGAATCCAATGTAATGCTAAAACATTTCAGAAATGCCTTCTAATATGCAAACCAATCACTAAGATGTATCTTTGTTGTTTGTATTCGAATGATGATTAATTCAATGCAAAACTTCTCCTGCCAATTACCCTTTCAGATCAAGGAGATTCGGACAAGCATAAGCAGATTTTGCACAAACAACACACCCTCTTGCTATGATTAAAACAAGAAGCAAAAAAAAAAACAAAGAAAATCAAAAAATCTCAAAAAAAATAAAGATGCTAAGAACAAATGACCTCAAAGAACCAAATGAGATGATTCACAGATTTCTGATGCACTTCACCAGAGTTCCCGCTCAGTCAAATAAGAGAGAAGAAAGTAGTGGATTGATTCCAAGTTCTCAACAGCAGAAAAACTCAAAATAAGGAAGAAGGTCACAAAATCTAAACAGAAAAGTGCTTATTTCTCAGAAAGCAGAGTGTCAAAGGTCAATAGGAAAAAGTATTGAAGCACAAAGAAGCTGAGCAAGGGAAAAAACAGAGTCTGGACTTCAAAAAAGACAATCCTGGAAGGTTTTTTTGTAGAGGAAAAGGTGGCACTCTGGTGTAAGGGGCACCAGAGTGTTATAACACTCTGTTCAAAGCCAACAAGGAGTGTTAGTGCTCTGCTAACATAGGTAGGGGAGCGCTGGTGTCTTAAAACCCAGAAAATTGTCCAAAAAAAAAAAAAACTCAGTTAAACTTTGGCATTCACAATGTATGTGATGGAATAAGGATTCAATCAACACATCCAATCAAACATACGGGGTTAACAAAGTCTAAAAATAACAAAGGGTAAGACAAGGTCTATGAGAAAAACCAAAACTGAAAGTTTCGATTCGTTCCCCAGTGGAGTCGCCAATTTCTATTGTAGGAAAATCTCCCTATGGATAGGTAGATTTCCTCTTGAGAACTAGACTCTTAACTCTAAGACATAAGGTGCTTAACATGGACACTGACTTCATTTTAGATCTAATCAAGTTGATGAACAAAAGAGAAGGAGGGAAGCATGTACCTTATAAATGTCATTTGTCCCTGCAAGGTCCGAGATGTGCTTCGATCTTGAGCTCCTTGGTAGATCCTGCAAGACAAACAAAGGTACAAACAACTTCCTACTCTATTGAGATTAGCTAAAACATAGATCCATCTACTATAGACAAACTTATATGGAACAAGTACAATTTTGAAAGAAACATGCCAAGCATTGATTATATTGATGAGAACAAAGTGTTACTTACAGCCATGGATGTAGTGTAGAAGCTTCACCAAGCTCTCCTTGTCCAAACCCTTGCTTAAATAGTCCACACACAGAATGTTGATGCTCCAAATGACATCTTCCTCATGAGATCATAAGTTAGATGCTTCACAATTCTTTCCATCTCCTTTCAATACCACTCATGAGATCATACGTTTGGTATAATTCTCAATCTCCATTCCCCCCTTCCTCCATGGAAATCCCTCATTATATAGGATTTGGAGGATTAACCACCATGGAGAGGATCTCTCATCAGATCCACTAAGAAAGGGATCTCTAAGATCTTTAGGGAGAAAATATCTCTTAAGGATTTTGGGGAGGAAATATCTCTCAAGGATTTTAAGGAGGAAATATTCCAACCATCCATGAGATCCTCCACCTTCCCTAAAAAATAGGAAACCAAATGTGCGGTAGATTCTCACACTTAATTACTTTCTTTTTCATGAATATTAATAATAATTCATGTGCACTTGATTCTCACACTTAATCGATTCCTTTTCCATGAATATTAATAATAATTCATGTGTACTTGGTATTTTGGCCTTCATGTAATATATCCCTCCTCCACATTGACTAGGGATTGTGACATAGGCTATTCCATGGTGTTAAGGTGTATGAGACACTTTTATGACACTTTAAGACACTTAGGGCGAGGTACCTAGGTGTGCAAATTTCATGTGTAACAAGGGATACCAGTGGATCTTGAGAAGATAGAAGCCATTAGAGGATGGCCAGTGATAAAGAATGTGACAGAGGTCAGATCATTCATGGGCCTTGCAAGCTACTATAGGAGATTTATTGAAGGATTCTCAAAGAATGCACACCCAATCACTTCCTTGGAAAATAAGGGTGTGAAGTTTCAGTAGACATTGAATTTTGAAAAGAGTTTTCAACACTTGAAGAAATTATTAACAAGTGCTCCAATACTAAGGATTGCAGATCCAAATGAAGACTTCATTGTATGCACAAATACATGTAAAGAAGGACTTGGTGGAGTCCTCAGTCAAAATGAGTTTGTTGTCTATTATGAATCAATGAAGTTGAAGGAGGATGAAAGGCACTATGCCACTCATGATTTGGAGTTGGTAGCCATAGTGCATGCCTTGAGGAAATGGAGGCACTACCTCATGGGGAAAAGGTTTGAGCTGAGGACAAACCATAATGGTCTGAAATATTTATTTGATCAACCAACTCTAAATGCTAGGCAAAACAAATGGTTAGAATTCCTCAGTGAATATGACTTTGATATAAAGCATATCAAGGGGAAAGAGAAAAAAGTGGTTGATGCACTCAACATAAGAGTGCATGAGTTGCATGTTACAACCATTATCATGTACCAACCAAATTTGAAAGGCAAAATTACAGCAAGGTAGTTTGCAACAGAAAATTGAAGACTATAAGCTAGAAAATGATGAAATTCCGATATACAGGGGAAGAATCTATGTACCAAATTCCCAAGAATTGAAAAATATGATATTGAGATAAATGCATATTATACCTTATGTTGGGCACCCAGGTTATCAGAAAACTATTGCAGCTCTCAAGAGCCAATATTATTGGCCGTGAATGAAGAAAGAAGTTGTTGATTTTATTGTCAAATGTTTGGAATGTCAAAAGGTAAAGGTTGAGCATAGACACCCATCTAGTTTTCTACAACCATTACCCATTCCTGAGTGAAAATGGGAAGTTTTAATAATGGATTTCATCACCAAACTGCCCAAAAAAAACAAGCAACATGATTCTATCATGGTAGTGGTGAATAAGCTTACTAAAGCTACCCATTTTATTCCAGCAAAGTTCACTCACAAGGAAACCAACATTGTTGATGTTTATATGAGAGAAATTCCTAGACTACATGGTATACCCAAGACAATTGTGTGTGACAGAGATCCAAAATTTACATCAAATTTTTGGAAGGGACTATTCAAGGGATTTGGAAAAAATTTGAATTTTAGCATAGCTTATCATTCAGAATCAGATGGAAAAACAGAGAGGGTGAATCAAGTGATTGAGGATATGTGGAGGATGTATGTGATGGATAAAAAATCAAAATGGGAAGATTACCTACACTTAGTAGAGTTTGCTTATAACAATGTGTACCAAGCATCTCTAAAGATGAGCTCATTTGAGTCACTTTATGGAAGAAAGTGCAACACGTCGGTAAGCTGGGATAACCCAGCAGATAGAGCACTGGTTGGGACAAATTTACTCTGGGAAATGGAAGAGAAAATGTTGAAAATTAAACAGAATTTGAAGGTTTCCCAAGAAAGGCAAAAAATCTATGTTGACAAGGGTAGAACTCACAGGGAATTTAAAGTGGGGGACCATGTATTCTTGAAAGTGAAGGCCAACAAAAGTTCCTTGAAGTTGGGAAATTGTTCAAAGTTGGCAGCTCGTTATTGTGGGCCATTTGAAACCCTAGAGAGGATTGGGCCTGTAGCATACATGCTTACCTTGCCTACATCAACGACCATTCATATTGTATTTCATGTATCATTGCTTAAGAAATATACACCTGATGTTAATCATGTTATTGATTGGAATGTGATTTAGGTGGAGCAAGAAGGCGCTTTCCAAGTGCATTTGATACGCATTCTGGAAAAGAAAATCAAACAGTTTTGGAATCGATCTATAGGGATTGTAAAGGTCCAATGGACCTAGTATGGTCCTGAGGATGCTACTTGGGAGCATGAGGATGCAATGCGGGCAGAATACTCGCATAGTTTTTAGGATTTTTAAAATTTTGGTTGTATATGTGTACATAATGCACTGAGGGTAGTGCATAAATAAGGGTAGGGGATTGTGATACCCCTAGGTTGAACCCCAACTGTAAATGTAAATGCAAATGTACTTAAGCTGGTGAGTTGTTTGATATCATTTTTGTATGCACCTTCCATGGTATAATGCGTGCATGTACTGCACACTAAAATGATGAAGTGTGCACATTCCAAGATATTGGCACAACAAACTTAAGTGCACGTGATTTTGAGGCCAGGGAGCCTTTGTGTATATGTTGTGTTTTATAGTCTAGTGGGACAGTTATTATAAGCTAGAAGGCTTATGTGTGGGATTAGGCCAGAGAGCCTATATGCTAAAGGCCAGTGAGCCTATTTTTGTATATGTGTTATCATTAATTAATATAATAAATCGTTGTGTGTAGATCGACCATGATAAAAGAATATGGGGTACTAAACTCCACTAGTTAGGGGAATGGGTGGTGCTAATAGTTAAGTATAAGGGGCTAAGCTAGGGAGCTTAAGAAAAAAAGGAATATTATATTAATATTCCTTAAAATATAAAGTATGGATAATTATTTTATCCTTTTTTTCTAAGGATGGGGACAAGTGGGCCAAAGTAGCTTCCAACATGACAAGTGTCAAGTTGGGAACATGAATACATATAGTTTGGACTTAGTTCATTTTCTCATTCATTTATTCCATCATCATTCACTCACTCATTCAGTTCTCCTCCATACCTTCCTATCACTTTAACTGTACTTGTATACGTACCCATATATGTATCTGTACCTGGTTATCTCAGGAGTTGGACTAAAGAAGAAGGTTGTCATTCTCGTGGGATATTGAAGAGGCGGGTTGTCAAGACCGTGAGAAATCTCTCTAGGTGAGTGAATTGTTGGGAATTGATTTCCTGGAGGTGTTAAACTAAAACTATAGGGCTCTGAGACTTCATGTCCGGCCTATTGTTGAAGCCCCAGAAAGGAAGTGGGGCAGTCGAGGGACTGTTGAGAAGAGAAGGGGAACACTTCCTAGGGTGGCACAGGCATGTGGGGAATGAGGGATTGTAGGATGTTAGTTTGAGTTGGCACCTGTGATGGAGTCTTTCCTGTTGTCTGAGATACGTCAACCTGGTTAGGAATCCCTTTGCTCGGGTGGAGTTTAGTCCCAGCTTGGGGGTGACCCACTGTTGAGAGTGATGAGAAGTGTGGTCTAAGGCTGGGAGGTTCGTGGAAAGTCTGCATGCAGTTGGTGATATTTTTACCAAGATAAGTGTCCATTTTGTGTTAAATTACACGTTGCATTATTATGTATGTGTTTATTTTTATGGGTTATTCATGTTTGTGCTGCATGTGTATTTTTATTATTATTTTGTATGAATTTGTGTATTGCAGAATCTATTTTTTTGTTTTAAGTTTTATATATAAAGTTCCACAATAGTTTCTATGTGTATATGTTTTAATTTGCATACAATTCGAAAAATATTTGCGTGGCATCGCCCAGTTGGATGTTGGGTATGTTACAAAAGGTATGATGGAGGCAATGATTTCCTAGGTGATGACTTGACAGCGAGAATCATAGGAAAAGGAAAATTCAAGTTGAGGCTCATATATGGAAGGATTAGAACATTGCATGGTGTTCTTCAAATCCCAGGATTGACCAGAAATTTAATTTATGTAAGCAAAATGGATGATGCAAGGGTAAAAATAGTATTTAAAAAGGAAACCTGGAGGATGGTTTGAGGAGAAATGGTGTTATTGAAGGGAGTTAATATTATAACTCTATATAAGTTGTAAGGAAGAACTATTATTAATGGGTGTAATATTTCCATTGTTCCTGATATTGGAGATGAAGAAGAAAAAACTCCTACAGTCTCTGGAGAAAAGGTTATGATGTGGCATCAAAGATTGGGCATATCGAAGAGAAGGGATTTTGACTACTACATGGTAAAGGTATGGTTGAAGGTATATATAACTCCTCTCTGGATTTTGATTTATGTGAACATTTTGTATATGGGAAGCAGAATCGGCTAAGATTCCCCTCTGGTGCAACAAGGGCAGAAGGAATTTTGCAGCTAGTGCACAGTTATCTGTTTGGACCTGTGTCAGTTCCATCATTGGGAAAATATGTGTACTATGTCTCTTTTATAGATGACTTCTCAATTAATACTTGGATATAGTTCCTCGGGAAGAAATATGAATTCTTTGACAGGTTTAAAGAGTTTAAGGCTCTTGTTGAGAATCAAACAAAGAAACGTACTAAGGCGTTGAGGACAAATAATGGTGGATATTTCTACAGGAATGAATTTGAAGAATTATGTATGAAGTGTCATATATCAAGGAAAAATACTACTTCATATACATCTCAGCATAATGGAGTTGCAGAAAGGATGAACAAGACGATGATGGAAAAATCAAGGTGCATGCTCAGTGGTGTTGGGTTAGGGAAAGAATTATGGGCAGAGGCAGTGGGTATTGCATGTTACCTGGTCAACCAATCACCCTCATTAACATTGGATGAAAAGAATCCAAATGAGGTATGGACTAGTAATAAACCCTCTCTCACACATCTCAAGGTTTTTGGTTGTGAGGCCTATGTTCATGTTCCAAAGGAAAACAAGAGTAAGCTAGATAAGAAGGTTGAAAAGTGTATATTTATTGGGTATAAAGATGGTTTCAAAGGTTATAATCTTTGGAACCCAGAAACTAAGAAGGTTGTGTATAGACAAGATGTGGTATTTAGAGAAATGAAAGACATTGTCAAACAGAAAGTCCTACCAAGTAAAGAAGAACCAGAGAAAATAGAGTTTGAACCAAAGGATGATGAATCGGACTCTATAGAAGAACAAGAATCAAAAGAAGAAGATCCTCATACTCCAGTATTGAGGAGATCGATGCAGGAAAAAATGATATCATAAAGGTATACTCCACCTTATTTATGTTCAATTTTTTCTTTTTCTATTACTGATGGCGATCCTAGAAATGTTAGGGAGGAAGTGGATTCATAGGATGGAAAACTGTGGAAAAAGTCCATGGTTGAAGAAATGGCAGCCTTGGATAAAAATGAGGATTATGATCTAGTGGAGTTGTCGACTAGAAGAAATCCCATCGGAAGAAAATGGGTATTTAAAAAGAAGTTGAATTCATAAGGCAAAGTGGAGAAATTCAAAGCTCGATTAGTAGCAAAGGGTTATTCCCAAGTTGAGGGAATTGATTTTGGTAAGATTTTTTCTCCTTTTTCCAAGTTAACTTCTATTAGTTTTTTGTTATTTGTTGTTGATGCATTTTATTTTGAAGTAGAATAGATGGATGTGAAGACATCATTCCTACATGGGGATCTGGAAAAAGAAATCTACATGAAGCATCCAGAAGGATTTGCTATGAAGGGAAAGAAGGAGTTGGTATGCAAGCTAAAAAAGTCTATGTATGGTTTAAAACAATCACCAAGGATGTGGTATCAAAAATTTGATACTTATATGTTGGGACTTGGATTCAAAAGAAGAAAATGAGATAATTGTCTGTATTTTAAATTAATTGGTGATCATTTGATTTATTTGGTCTTGTATGTGGATGACATGTTTCTTATAGGAAACAAGGAGGAGATTATCTAGGATGTAAAAACTTAGTTGTCCTCTAAATTTGACATGAAGGATCTTGGTGCTGAAAATTTCATTTTGGGCATGGAAATTAAAAGAGATCGGAAAAATAGGAAACTCTAGTTAAATCAGAGAAAATGTGTGGAGACAATGTTGTAGAGGTTTAATATGCAAGAATGTAAACCAGTCAAGGTCCTTATTCATGTAGGTGTAAATTTATCTGCAGATCGGTGTCCAAAGACAAAGGAAGAGGAGAAGGACATGTCTCGTGTTCCATATACGAGTGTGGTTGGAAGTTTGTTGTATGAAATGGTATGTACTATACCATACATTGCACATGTAGTGGGAGTTTTGAGCAGGTATATGTCAAAACTAGGAAAGGATCATTGGACAACAATAATGAGAGTTTCCAGGTATTTGTGTGGCACTACTAGTTATCGATTGTGCTACAAAGGAGGACTAGGTTTGGATATAGTGTTGGATATACATGGATTTGTGGATGAAGACTTGGCTGGAGATATGGATCATAGAATATCTACAAGTGGGTATGTGTTTAACCTGTTTGGAGGAGCAATCAGTTGGATGAGAAAAAAGACAGTCTGTAGTGGCACTTTCATCTACAGAAGTTGAATACATGGAAGCCACTCATGCAAGAAAGGAAGCAGTATGGTTACAAATATTGTGTTCATGTATTGGGTTGGTACAACAAGTTGTAAGGATAGAGTGTGACAATTAGGGTACAATTATTTTGGCGAAGAACCCAACTTATCATTCAAATAAAAATCATATTGATGTTCAATATAACTTTGTGAGAGACATGGTTGAAGAAAAGAAGGTGTTGTTGATGAAGGTGGATACTTTTAATAATGTTGTAGATTCATTAACAAAATCTGTGAGCACTGAGAAATTCTCTTGGTGTAGAGGATCTATGGGCATTGTTTCCATGGATTTTTGGCCATACAACCCTATAACCCCTTGTATGCAAAGCAAAAAACAAGTGGGAGAATGTTGGATATGTGTTATATTCTTTGTGGTTTTCATGTTCATTTTTGGGTGGTCCTCAATTTTCATGTTCATTTATGGGCAATTTTTCAACACATGGTTTTTTGTAGATGGTTTTCTATTTACACTTAAGGAATTAGGGTTGTTGACTAATCCAAGTCATTGGATTAGGGTGTTGGATTTCGTCGGCTCCTATATGTATATTGTAATGTAAACAATGTATGTTATGAATGAATATAGAATATGTTGGTTTTCTCGGCTTAGGTTTCCAGGGGAAAAAACTTTTTGTAATGTGTGTATTTGTCATTGTGTCTTTTAGATTCTTTTATTGAAAATTTGTTTGCAGTAAATAATTGTACAATGTTAAAATCTACATAATCAATATTTCCATGCGGGCATATGATATTTGTCTCCTACAAAATAGAGACTATACTAGATATAGAAATCTCTCTATATCCATGAAATCCTATGGAAACCTCCATCTTTGAAATAAAGAACACTACCTAATAAATCATGCACTTGTACCTACGGGAACCACCTTTGGCTAAAAAACACAACTTTCTCTGCGAAAATCTATGAATGTCAACGAAAATCTACGAATGTCAGAGAAAAATAGACCATGTTGGCTCTTAACCCTCAGGATTTTCAAGGGATAAAATCCAGGGGTCAACAATGGTGACTCAAGGGGATGGGATCCCCCTGGCATATGTGAAGAACCTGCTAACCTCTGTGTCTGAAAACTATGAGTAATGCTATGTGAGAAAATTGAAGAAACATACCAGTAGACCCCTATATATGTGTTGAAGAGAAAGGCCCTGTAAGTTGACCTATGATCCCAAATACCTATCCAATGGGACATGGAGTAAAAAAAAATACAAACCTCTAACTGGCTAGCTGAAAAATAAGGCGTCTCATCCAAATCCACTACCTATTACCACCTACTATGTACACTCCTCCTTGTGGTAAATGTGTTGAAGTTGACACATGGGAGAGAGTCACTTAGTCAGATGTCAATAATGTAAACACCTTCCAAGTGCGAAGGAAACCCACCAGTAATGTAAATGGGCCCTATGGTATGAGCACAACCTATCACTGTAAAATATGTACTGAATTTGAACAATGACAAGGATCATTCAATCAAGGCCCAATAATGCTTAGCCTTGTTGAATGAAAAATAACCGCTAATGAGGCTAACAACCATCAAGGTTCTCTATCTCTGGATCATACCCAGATAATGTGTCAGAGTTGATGCAAGCTAATCTATTGAAAGGAAAACAAATGATGGGAACTCTTCCCTTATCACTAAGTGATAAATCAAGAAGATATAAGATGTATGGTATGTTGGATTACTGAGAGGGGGGGTCAATCAATAATGAGAAATTTATACCACTTATTAATCCTTTTAACCACAATGTATATTATTTTAAATTATTCAACATTGTTCATCGGATCATCATTATATTATCACATCATAAACATTAGCATACATCAATGCATAATAAACAATAATAAACACATCCACACAATACATAGTACACCAATATTTACATGTAAACCCAATGCGGGAGAAAATCACATAATGATTTTCTTATATGTAAAAAAATTACATGCAAGGAAGCACCAACTTCCAATTCTACAGCTCCAACCCCCTAGTATCTCAGGCTCCAACCTGAAGGAATCTCCAACTCCCCAATTCTCTGGCTCCAACCCCCTGATTTCTTTGGCTCCAACTGGAAGGTGGCTACAACCACCTAGTTCATAGGCTCTAACATGAAGGAAGCTCTAACTCCCTAGTTCTCTGGTACCAACTGGAAGGAGGGTACAACCCCCTTTCCTTGCCCCATCCTGCCACCTTGAAATATAAATTCCAAATGTAGACAACATGTCACTATCATTGAATCAACCACTGCCACTATAACTCTGTCACTGTCAACCTGTACCGAAAAATTGTCACAACCTATATCAACAATCCTCAAAACTTTTCTATAGATCCATGACATGTCTACTCTGCAACACGTGGATGTACGTGGATCTCTTCTCTACAAATCACGAACTACTACAAAACTCTTCCAGATTCACTATCATTGTCTCTGTTTCTATCAATATTATCACTGTAAAACCTATAACATCAACCTGTACCAGAAACCTGTAACAACCTGTACCAACAATATGTAACAATAATTTCATCAACCAAACCAGATGTAATCACCAAGATCAATCACCAAAACAACTCTTAACCATACACACAATATCACCAAGATATGCATCAAACAAAATACTCATAACAACTCACAACCATCACCCACACATGCCTCTATCAAGCATGTACCAATCACAACCAAGTACCAACCTATACCTCAACGAGTGCATCAAACATGCACCAAAGACATACTCCAAACTGACCAACAAAGGGCCTCTAGAAATACATCTATTATCCATAAACCAAATACCATAAACCTTTACATCAAACCATGTGCCAAAACCTCATTGTTATGTAGCCTTAAATATGTACAACTCATAAGCCAATAATATACCAACACCACTAAAAAAAAATTCTCACAATGCACTGCAATATATACCAATATAACCAACTATGTGCATCAACAATATCCTTCAACATATCTACCTCAAATCATACTCTACAACAGATAGCATGTCTCCAAGAGAGCATATACCAAACCTCACAAAGTCATGCCTCAAGAATGCTCCACAACATCACTAAGATATAACCTCATAAGAATATAGACATACCTTTACACTCTGTAACTGACCTGGTGCTTCATATCTCAGACCAACAAACCAACCTCATCCTCAGTAACCTAGGATGAATATATCTTTAAACCTGTTTCTTATCTTTTCATAGATCTGTGCTCTTTGCTCTGTAACCTCACGGATGTTCATGCTTTGTCCTTCATTGTTCCATGAATGTATGTGACTTCTCCTTTTGAAGCTCACGGATAACCTTAGAAACCCTAGAATAGTCACACTTTCTACAACTCCAAAACTTTCGATGCCTTAGACCTACTCTTTCTCAAATTTGTCAATGTATACCTACAAATAAAATTTCATAAAATGGATATTCAATAAATTTCAATAGGTAGGTAAGTGCTAATGGGAGTCTCTTTCTCTCTTATTTATACTTTCCAAGTGGCTTCCTTTAGGAGTCATCTTCTAACTATTTTACCCACTTTCAACTACTTTGCCCACTTGCAACCATGTTATCCATAATTAGTAAACTCACCATTTCTTGTTGCAACTAATTTAATTTTAATTATTTTCTTATTGAAACAACTTTACCCATGATTAAATCCTAGTTACAACCACTTTGACTAGTAAAATTATTCTAGGAGATTCTAGAATAATTGACTTCTTTGACCTTCTAGGGGCTTCTAGATAACTCATAAGGGTTCTCCAACTTCACTAAGCCATATCTCCCTAATCATGAGGAGTTATGTGATGTACCACATATCACCAGAAACAACACAACATGTACTATCCATCTAAAATAGTCTCACCTGCAAATTCATTGATCTTATTTACATTATTACTCAAACAAAGTAGGGTTCCTTAACCACACCTCTGGGGCTACCGAAATGTGCTACCGGACATACTCAAGGTTTGACATCAATATCTAAGGGTTGACATGAATCTACAATATCACTCTCCAAGGGTTGACATGAATCTACAATATCACTCTCCAAGGGTTGACATCAATGACAACCAACTATCCAAACCAATTGTCCATCAATCTAAACCAATTGTCCAACAATATCCCCCTTTGGAATTGATGGAAACACTTAGTCATGGAAATAATCATGCTCATCCTCCCTGTGATATTTTCTCCTCATCAATGTTTCTATCTCTCCCCCTTTAACATCAATGGAAAAGGGTATATCCATTTGGGGTTGCTTCCCCTTACTAAACTCTCCTTGGGGATGCTCCCCCTATTTACAATGTCCTTTAATTACTCTCTCTCTCCCTTTGACAAAGGATTAACTCCCCCTGTCGATTTGACATTGTACCTTCTCTAACCAATCTTGGTTAAAATAATAGCTCCCCATGTGGGTGTGTCTCCATGTTTGTATTCTTTTGATCTTCCTTTCTGAATCTCTCCCTCTGATGATTTGATTGCACATTGATGTGTATATCAATGTAGGTATTCAAGTAGCTTCTTCTTTTTGGAGTTATTATCCATTGGTGCTTCCTCGTGTAATTCAACTGACATATATTAAAATCATTCAAGAATAAGCATAAAATATTCATGTATCATTATCATCCATTATGATAATATTCCTTTATCTTTGAACAACTCTATGAATCCATTTATGTCCATAGTGTACTTCTTTTAACTAACTGCTTTGAGTCTGTCTACTCAAACTTTGTAAGCTCCTCGAAATTTGATTCTTTGATCTGTCTCAGCTACTACATAGACTCCCCCTGTCTAATATTCATATTACTTGGGATTCTCCAAGTTGGATGGCTCAGAAAAATACCCTCTCTAATGAAGATTCATCTTCATCTTCATCTTCATCTGTGGATATCCCTAGAGTCAGTAGTTGAAGAGGCCTATGAAACAGTTATGGTGGCAGGTCCATCATCTAATTTCCTTTTCTTTATCTTTCTGAATAATGTTACCATCCTAATTTTTGAGATCTTCTTCATCCTCTACTTGAATTCCAACACTTTCCTCTTTTCCTGTAAATTTATCATGATCTTGTGCTGCTGCAAATCTTGAAAGTATGATTCCTTGGACTTGTTCTTGATTTACTTGCTCCTCTTGTTTTTCACTTCTTCTCCAAGCCTTCATGTGTTTTTCATCAATATTTTCTTTCATGGGAGTTTTTATCACGCTTCTACAATTTCGAGCTATGTGTCCATAGTTGTGGCATTTGTAACATTCAATATTTTTTGGGGCCACATAAACATTTATTGCTTGAACATTTCTTCCATAAACCTCATTGCTGGCACAGGGGTAGACCCAGGGTTCAACACTACAANTACAATTTCGAGCTATGTGTCCATAGTTGTGGCATTTGTAACATTCAATATTTTTTGGGGCCACATAAACATTTATTGCTTGAACATTTCTTCCATAAACCTCATTGCTGGCACAGGGGTAGACCCAGGGTTCAACACTACAATAATGCAACAACAAAACCCTAACTACCGGCCCTTTCGGCAACACCTGCGAAGCAGATGAAGTCTCACCCGACGTAGAGGCAAGGTTGGTTGCAGGACTCAGGTGTCTGCAACCTTAGCTAGGACACAGATCTGTGATTATAATAATTAATAGAGCACTTAGCACCGTCAGTTCATCATTATTTAACCATTATCTACTCTGCAGAGAAAACAGAGCATCGCAGCATTCACCCAGATCTAATGTATCTAAGCACCTAGCATAAATGAATGGATTAGATCTAGCAGATTAAAGCACTAAGCAAGTTCACATAGGTCAGATCTAGCATCTAGGGTCATCATAAGCACAAAGCATAAATAGATCTATTCATCTATATCAAAGCACTTAGCAAGTAAATAAAGATATAAACACATCATAACATCGCATAGAGCACAATAACATAGTAGTTACGTGGTTCACCCCCACCCTGGGGCTACGTCCACCAACTCTTCTTCTTTATTATCTTCAATCAGTTATCCACATGCACAGAGCCAAAAAAAACCTACTCCGCATAGGACAAGAGACCTGCGTGCACCCCGCTAGATCCTCCTTCCCCAAGCTAGGTATAGCACAAAGACTTTCACAGTCTGTTACAACCACTTGCACTTAGCTCTACAAGTTTCTCACAAATATGCACAGACCATCTACAAACCATACTTGCACTTAGCACTTAGCTTATCGGATAGGATATTTACATCTCCTAGCTACTTATTTATACTTTACAAAATAGGCCTAATCATGGGTAAACCCATGGGTCGGCATCCCATTCCCATTACATAATCCCAAAACCCAAAAAGGGGTCGAGATCCCACGATCTCTGCTTCATTTTGCGATCCATCTTCGGCAGGCTGTCGAAGTCCCAAAATAGGTCAAACTTGACCAAGGATCTCCCAAAACTTGTTCAAGGGCCAACAGGCCCTCAACATTCACATGTGACTCATCTCGATTCACTCTGGTCTGACTAGTTCTTCTTCGAATGCCTCGAGCTTGGCTCGAGCTACTTCGACTTGTTGTTTTGCTACAACCTCCTATTCAGTGAACTCTTGGATGAATGTATCATTTATAGGTCCCTCTAGACAGTGTTCAGCTATAGATACAACCTGCTCTAGCTCGGCTCCTTGGCCTTCTACCTTTCTAAACAATTGATAAGCCTTTTCTTGTACAGGTTGGAGTTTCTGAGTTACATCCATAACGTTTCTCTGGATAGTGTGGATTTTTTGTTGGGTGGTGTGTTTCTCTTGGGAGCGCTTCATTCTTTCCACAGCTGTCAAGGGCTTCAACTGGGCCTGTATCTTTTCGGCTTGATACTTCGCCTCTTGGAGCTGTGACTCCAGTGCCTTCAATTTTGGGTTCTCCATGAGTTGTTCATAGGTCTGGGCACTGCGATTGGTAAGTGTCTTTCATTCCAGGGTAAGATCCTTTATCCTTTCAACTGCACTCTGGGCTCTTGCTTCTCTTTGGTATCTTACATCTTGTGGGGTCTCAAGTACAGTGTGTAGCTCCAAATATTCTATGCATTGTTGTAGTTGTTGGATGGCTTCTGCAAGTTGGTTCACCTATTGTGTAACTCGGTCTTCTTCCTTGATTTCTAAGACTATCACAGAGTGAAGTGCTCCGTTGACCGCTTCTTTTACTTCAAGTTGCTCCGTGAGAAACTGTTCCTTTTCTTGTTGTAGTTGTTCTTTATCTTCATCAAAATTCTCTTGGAGAGAAATATTTTCCTATTCTGTAGCACTTTGTTTCTCTACGAGTACTCCTTGTACTTGTGTCAAATCTTGGGTGGATTGTTCGGCTTCTTCCTATGCTTGTCGAAGGAGATATTCGACTGTATCGGCTAGACGGTGGAGTTGAGTTGGCTCATCTCCCAACTTAAGTTCTCCTGATGGCAGCGACATGGTGGAGACTGTGCGGCTGGATTGTAGGGCCTGATGTACCCCTCGGAGTTCAGTCTCAATTCGATCATGCATCTCCTCTTGCTTTGCTTCTTGTTTCTCTGCTATTTCTAGCGAAGCATCTTGCAAGGCTGCTATGAGGAAGTCGAAGTCATCATAGGTGAAGACAGTCTGCATCTTGGTCATGGAGGCTTTTGATTTATTCTAGGAGGAAAGTTTCAGAAGAGAACCTTTCTTCTTCTTCAAGAGAACAACCTTGTCTCCTTACTTCTGTTTAACTTCTTTGTCATTCAGTTTTTCGCCATCACCTCCTTGCTCTGGTGAGATGGAAGCAGTCTTCATGGACTTGTTCGGTCTTCTTTTTTTTGCTAGGTCTGGGTGTATCCTACGTAGTTTTTGGGCTGTCGATGTCAGATATCTCCGCAAGGTCTGCTGGAATAAGGAGATATTCTGACTTGTCCTTAGTGATCTCCTCCAAGTCCTCCTCCATCATCTTATAATAGGATTGAAGTTGCTTCTTGTGTTCGTCGATGCGCGCTGTGATGTAAATAAAATGTCGATATTCATTGAACTTCATCAAAGGTCGGAATCGGTGTAGAGTGTTTAGAGTCATGCCAGGCTCGGACTGTATGGCTATCTTGAACTGATTGTAGTAGGTATGAAAAACAACATTTGACTGCCATTGTTTATTCATGTCACTTGAATACCACAACATAATGAACTTTGTGGCTAGTGGTTCAAAAGCCTCGATGTCTGGGAAGGTAGCACCTTCCGGCATCTCCCAGGCAATAAAATATCTAAGGATCAAGAGCCAGCTGAAATGAAATTCATATCCTTGATCCTATGCTTCTCTGCAGTCGATTTCCAACTGGTTCACCAAGTACTTCGCACAGTTCATCTGAAGGCCTTTCGTGCACTTCCCTGCGAGGTCGACTATAAAGTCAGTGACTTGGGTAGGTTGGTTATTTCTTACTAACTTCCCTGCAATCAAATGACAGTTGAGGTGTATTGCACCACTCTATATAGAATCTACCTTGTAGCCTCGCGTTCCCTTCTCAACATCACCATAAGTGTCCTTGATTTTTTGTGCTAGAGCGCGATCCATGGATTTTTCGGGGTAAAACTCTTGTGGATCAGGTCCTTTCATACTCAATACCATGATCTGATTGATCAACATTAGATCAACTGTTATATGGAGTTTTAGCCACAAATAACCGCCATGGTAACAAGACAGCAGCAACTTAACACATGCATTCACCTCCTAGTGTCTTCCGAAGTGGGGAATCTTCATGACGTTCATCAGGGTGGACTGTGTGAGGTTCATGGTCCATGACTGGGGGATTATCTTCAAATTATTCCCCTTATTTCTGGTCAAGTACTTATTAGGGCTGATCATGTTATAGACTTTGTGATCTCTGAGGTTGAAGTCGCTAAACTTCAACGCTGCAATCTTATCTTAGTATGCTCGAACTGCGCGTGTCCCCTTCAAGAGGTATGCAGTGACCAAGGCATACTCAAAATGTCTATCTACGTTGTCTCTATTTACTGTGTCGCTCAGAGGTGGAATATAGGCAGGTAATATAGTCGGGATCAATTTGGCATTCACTAGATCATCCCTGTTCTTGGTTCACTTTTCATCTGATGGTCGGGATGGTCCGGCTCCGCGAGCAGTTGATAGAGAGTCTTGTAGTCCTCTCATCGATGATGCTTGTACACCTATAGACATCGACATGACTCTTTCAGTCATGAAGTTGATCATAACTTCTTCAACAACTTTCTCGACAGCGCTCAACTCGTCCGACATACATACTCGGGGTTGGAAATCTTGGTTTCGGGGAATAATTTAGACACTGCAATAGAATAGACAACAAGAGCACGATGATCACTGTAAAATTGACTTAGTCTGCGAGCTCAAACTCTCGGTTATCAAAAGTGTTCTTGGTGCATGGCGCAACGGGATAAATAGGTAACTCGACAACAGGTCGCTTGCAACAGGTATGAAGCCTTGATTAACTCTGTTATGTCCGCTATGGCGCGGTCCCAATGGTCTGATGGCGAGTTTTTTGTCCATAAATGTATTTCTATCCATTTGGACCATCGACCGAATGGTTATAATGTCCCCAATGGCTATATGGCTTCGCCATGGTGAAGTGCCATGTGTCGTTGTTCTAATATCCCGACGAAGCTCCAATTTTGCAACTTTTCCTTCTGCGAGGTTCCCTCTTGAACCTTCTGCAACTTGTCGATCTTAGCTCTCTTCTTTCTTAGCTTTCTAGCCTTCTTCCAAGTGGGCTTCATCTCGGTATGCCTTTTTCCATTCTGATTCTTATCTTCTTTTGGCATAGTTACTTCACGTTGTTGAGATTCTTTCAAGGGTAATATTCTTTCTTTATCTGGGATAGATATTTCAGTCTTCTGTGGGTCCTCTAGTGTTCTTGCAACTTTGAAATCTATGTCATTGTTGTTAAATGGTTGCAATTTTTTCTCTTCTTCTTCAATTAAGTGTGTGATCCTTCTAGTTATGAATTCCTTTAACTCTTGCTTATGCTATTCTAAAACTTCCTCTTCTTCTTTCCTTCTGGCCTGATCTCTTTCAATCCAAGGTTTTCCTAGTAACATGGTAAATGGTGCATTGTCCTCAATAGATTTAATAACCTAAAAATCTTCTTCTGTCGAATCTCTATTAACATTCATAAGTAGCTTAGTAAGTCTTCCACATAGGGTTATCAATTTTCCTCTGAATAATCCCATTCCTCCTAGTGAAGGAATCATAGCAGGCTTTCCTAAAAGTTCCCAATTTCTTTCTGTCATAATATTCACCTGTGTTTCCTCATCCAAAACACAGTCAATGTCAAAGTCTCCTATTCTTGCTTCAATGCATTCTTTTTATTTGAAAATCTTTGATAATCTGGCATGTTGGTGGTCATTCAGGGTTTCTTCTATATGCAGTAATACTTTTTTTTATTCTTTCTGGGGTTCTACCATAATCTTATTTTCTAGATTTGCCTTAGGGTTCTCTTGTCTCATGTTCATTTCTTCAATCTTAGCAATCATTCTAGGACAATCCAATACTTCATGGTCCATAGCTTTGCAACAAAAACAACTGGGTCTTCTTCCAGGGAATTCCTTAGCAAGATGTCCTAGTTTTTTGCAACTGTAATAGAGGGTTATTCCTCTCTTTATTTTAAATTATCCCTAGCCTTTCTTGTACTACACGCTAGGATCATGGTAGCTAACCTGCAAACATTTCTTTCTAGGATCCTGCATCCACTTGTTAATCCAAATATTATTTCTATGCATAGGTATACCATATATTTCACTATTCCTATTAGATCTACTCATATCAAATCTTCTTTCATCTATTAATACCCTAGTTTTCCAACTAGGATAGAATCTATCAAACATACCTAGATCCATACTGTTGAAACAAAAATTTTCACTTATCTTACTTCTACAGAGCATAAATCTTTCAGATCTAGAATTTTTTAATTTTCTTACCTTTATCAGAGCACGGAGCTTGCAGATCTTACCTATTTTAATAAAAAATTCTCACTTTTACCTTTCTCAGAGAACAAAGCTTTTAGATCTTACCTCTTTTCTTTAGATCATATTTCTTTTCCTGGCACATCGCTTGTCAAAATAAGTAGAGTACTCCGCACTAGAGCAACGGGTCTATGCACAAGGCTTCACAATTTCAGGTCAGATATTTGCACAAAACTTCTTCTTTCTCAGTTCCCAACAATCACAATTTCAGTCCTGACAACGGAACCATTTGTTGGCATAGGGGCAGACCCATGGTTCAACGCTACAACAACGCACCAACAAAACCCTAACTGCCAACCCTTTCGGCAACACCTACGAAGAAGATGAAGTCTCACCCGAGGTAGAGGTAGGGGTGGTTGCAGGACTCAGGTGTCTACAACCTTAGCTGGGAAACATATGTGTGATTATAATACTTAATAGAGCACTTAGCACCGTCAGTTCATCATTATTTAACCAGTATCTACTTCGCAGAGAAAACAGAGCATCGCAACATTCACCCATATCTAATGTATCTAAGCACTTAGCATAAATGAATGGATTAGATCTAGCAGATTCAAGCACTAAGTTCACATAGGTCAGATCTAGCATCCAGGGTCATCATAAGCACAAAGCATAAACAGATATATTCATTTATATCAAAGCACTTAGCAAGTAAAGAAAGATATAAACACATTAGAACATTTCATAGAGAAGAATAACACAGTATTTACGTGGTTCACCCCCACCCTGGGGCTACATCCACCAACTCTTCTTCTTTATTAGATTCAATCATTCATCTACATGCACAGAGCCACAAAAACCCCACTCTGCATAGGACATGAGATCTACGCGCACCCCACCAGATCCTCCTTCCCCAAGCTAGGTCTAGCACAAAGCCTTTCACAGTCTGTTACAACCACTTGCACTTAGCTCTACAAGTTTCTCACAAATATGCGTAGAGCATCTACAAACCATACTTGCACTTAGCACTTAGCTTAGTGGCTAGGCTATTTACATTTCCTAGCTACTTATTTATACTTTACAAAATAGACCTAAACATGGGTAAACCCATGGGCCGACATCCCATTCCCATTACATAGTCCCAAAACCCAAAAAGGGGTCGAGATCCCACGATATCTGCTTCGTTTTATGCCCCATCTTTGACAGGTTGTCGAAGTCCCAAAATAGGTCAAACTTGACCAAGGATCCCCCAAAACTTGGTCAAGGGCCAACACCTTAATCTACAATCTTATGTCCAAAGTTAGTACAATAAAAACAATGACCATAAAATAAATTTACATACCTGGGAGTGAATGATAATCTTTGTGGTGTATTCCTTCTTGGTTCCTATCTTGGTTGATCATGAACATTTCTCTTATGTAGAAGGTCTTTTATATTGATTCATTTATGATTCGTGTTGACCATGATTCCTTCCTTTAAGAACTTTTGCATAACTCTTTTGTTCTATTGATTTCATCATGGAGCTTGAACCTTTCTCAGTCTACATCTGATTGTATCCTAGTCCAGACCTGTCATAGTATGGCCTTTGATTGTTGATGATCTTATCCAATGTTTTGGTGCTATCTTGTTGTATATCCTTCTTCTGAAGATATTTTCTTAGAGTGACTACTTATGCTTCCAACCTTTCAATCATCTTCTCCTTCCCTTATAGTTGACTTCTGTGTATTTCTTCAATCCTTTGATCCTCTTCTACCTGGACTTTCAACTTCATGATTATCTTCTTGACTTCCTCTGAGTTGAAATTATGGGTTCCTTTTATATTTAGTTCTGCCTTGAGTGACTTGTTCTTCTTTCTTTCTTTCTTTATTTCTTCTAAGGCACTAATTAACTCTTCTCTGAGATAGACTTCGTCGTCTTCTTTAGAACCATTGAAGGATCCTTTCTTATTTTCCCTAGCCATAAATAGCAACTTCTTTGTATCATTGTTTTTTTCATCATCTTCATTAGATGAGGAATTGTCTTCTCTTGAGTATAATTTTTTCTTCAAGACTTTCCTTTTATCTTTCAGGTTTCCCTTTTTATATTTCTTTATCTTCTTGGGATATTCCTCCTCATCACTATATGACTTCTTATCATAAGGACACTTATTTGCAAAATGACCAATTTTACCATAATTAAAACATTTCAATGGAATCATACCTTTGCATTTTCCGGATCCTCTTTTCAACTTTTTGACGAAGTTTCCCATTTCTTCATCTTCTTCTAAATCATCACTACAACTGCAATCTGACTTGGGCCTTGGATTTTGTTTTCCTTTCTTATTATTCTTCTTGGATGCCTTGAATGTTGCTTCCTTTATGACTGGATTATATTTCTCTATCCTCGTCTCATAAGTTGTGAGTGTTCCATGTACTTCATCCATAGTCATTGTAACTAGGTCCACTCTTTCTTCTAAAGATAAAATCTTTGAGTCAAATCTCATTGGTAGAGACATTAATATATTTTTAACAACAACTTGTTCCTTTATTTTGTCTCCAAACCTTTGATTCCATTTACTATTTCATCAACTCATAGAAAGTGAGTCGCAATGTTCTCATCTTCCTATGATCTTCAACTATTCTAAATTGGCTCTAATAACTTGAAGTTTTGCTTCTTTGACCCTGGCATATCCATCATACTTATTCTTCAGTTTGTCCCACATTTTTTTTTCTGATTCACAATGCATTATCTTGGTATGTATTGATTGATTAAAACCATTCCCAATATCATTTCTAGCCCTTGAATCATTTTCTTCAAGCTTATTTCCATCTTTATCTCTCGGGGGAGTGGCAGGTGCTTTGTATCCATCAACTTTTGATCGCCAAACATCAAATCCATGTGCTTGTGTATATGTTTTCATTATTTTATTCCAGAATGCATAGTTCTTGCCATCAAATTGTGTCACCCCAATTCTATTGTAATCCATGATCTCCTTACAGTGGTTAGACTGCTTCTTGAAGGACTCGCTATGATACCAATTGTTGGATTACTGAGAGGGGGCATGAATCGATAATGAGAAATTTATACCACTTATTAATCATTTTAACTACAATGTATATTATTTTAACCTATTCGATATTATTCATCATATCATCATTATATTATTGCATCATAAACATTAGCATCCATAAGTGCATAATAAACAATAATAAACATATCCACACAATATGTAGTACACCAATATTTACATGGAAACCCAATGTGGGAGAAAACCATGGAATGCTTTTCTTATATGTCAAAGAATTACATTCAAGGAAGCACCAACTTCCAATTCTCCATCTCCAACGGGAAGGAGGCTCCAACCCCCTAGTTTCTCAGGCTCCAACCTAAAGGAAGTTCCAACTCCCCAATTCTTTGGCTCCAACCAAAAGGAGGCTCCAACCCCTTGAGTTCTCCAACTCCAACCGGAAGGTCTCTACAACCACCTAGTTCTCAGGCTCCAAAGTGAAGGAAGCTACAACTCCCTGTTTCTCTAGAGACAACCGGAAGGAGGATACAACCCCCTTTCCTTGCCTCGTCCCATTGCCTTGAAATATAAATTCCAAATGTAGACAACCTGTCACTGACACTGAATCAACCACTTCCATTATCACTCTGTCACTATCAACTTGTACCGACAAACTTTCACAACCTGTACCAACAATCCTCAAAACATTTCTATAGATATGTGACCTGTCTACTCTACAACACATGAATTTTCGTGGATCTCTTTACTACAACTTGTGGATGTATGCGCCCCTCTTCTCTGCAACTCACAAACTACTACAAAACTCTCCTAGTTTCATTGTCATTGTCTTTGTTTATGTCAATATTATCACTATAAAACCTGTCACATCAACCTGTACCAACATTCTATAACAATAATTTCATTACCAAACCAGATCTAATCAAAAATATCAATCACCAAAACAACTCTCAACCATACGCACAATATCACCAGGATATGCATAAAACAAAACTACTCATAACAACTCACAACCATCACTCGCACATGCCTCTACCAAGCATGTACCAATCACAACCAAGTACCAACATGTACCTCAACAAGTGAATCAACCATGCTCCAATTACATACTCCAAAATAACAAACAAAGTGCCTCTAGAAATAAATCATACTATCCATAAACCAAATACCATAAATCCTTACATCAAACCATGTGCCAAAACCTCATTGTTATGTAGCCTTAAATATGTACAACTCATAATCCAATCATATACCAAGATCACTAACAAATGATTCTCACAATGCACCATAAGATATACTAGTATAACCAACTAAGTGCATCAGAATATCCTTCAACATAACTACCTCAAAGCATACTCTACAACATATACCATGTCTCCAAGACAGCATATACCAAACCTCACAAAGTCAGGCCTCAAGCATGCTCCAAAACATATCTAAGATATAACCTCATAAGCATATAGACATACCTTTACACTTTTTAATCGACATGGTGCTTCATATATCAGACCGACAGACTAACCTCAACCTCAACAACCTGGTATGAATGTCTCTTTAAACCTTGTTTCTTATATTTTCACAGATCTGCACTCTTTGATATGTAACCTCACATATGTCTGCACTTTGTCCTTCAATGCTTTGTGAATGTACACTACTTCTCCTTTTGAAGCTCGTGAATAACCTTAGAAACCCTAGAACAATCACACTTTTTGCAGCTCTGAAACTTTCGTTGCCTCATACCTACGCTTTCTCAGAATTGTTAATGTATACCTGAAAATAACATTTCACAAAATGGATATTCAATAAAGTTCAATAGGTAGGTAGGTGCTAATATTATTCCCTTTCTCTCTTATTTATAATTTCCAAGTGGCTTCCTTTAGGGGTCATATTCTAATTGTTTTACCCATCTTCTCTCTTTTAGGGATAACCCACTTCCAACTACTTTACCCACTTGCAACCACTTTATCCATAATTAGTAAAATCACCACTTCTTGTTGCAACTAATTTATTTTTAATTATTTTCTTATTGCAAAAACTTTACCCATGATTAACTCCTAGTTACAACCACTTTGACTAGTAAACTTCTTCTAGGATATTCTATAATAATTGACTTCATTGACCTTCTAGGGGCTTCTATATAACTCATGAGGGTTCTCCAACTTCACTAAGCCATATCTCCCTAACTGTGAGGATTTATGTGACGTACCACATATCACCGGAAACGACATGAAATGTATTATCCATATAGAATAGTCTCACCTTCAAATTCATTGATCTTCATTACATTATTCCTCAAACAAACTCAGGTTCCTTAACCACACCTCTGGGGATACCATAATGTGCTATCGTACATACTCAAGGGTTGAAATCAATATCTAAGGGTTAACATCAATATACAATGTCACTCTCCAAGGGTTGAAATCAATGACAACCAACTACCCAAACCAGTTGTCCATCAATCTAAAGAAAGTTTCCAACACGGTACCACGGGGGATGACTGAATCAAATCATAGGACTCAATGGAAAGAAATGAAGAAACAAAATATAAGATAACTCAATACTCTCTTATGTCTCTTCAAATATACCCTTCCTAATAGACTCGATTCTTTGAAATATGAACAAACATACCCTCATCCAAGCTCACTCTAATTATAAGACAATGGAAGAATCAGAAAATATATGATAATACACTCATAGGATTTGAACCAATTGGATGGAAATGTAAGGAGAAAACTACATCACAAGACATGAACACATGTTGATATAACAAGGAAAACACCAGTGACTCTTACCTAGGCTTGAGAAAGGATTATTGTGAAAGGAAAAATCTACAAAACAAAATGGTTAAATTGTTGTTCTAAAACATAAAAATTAACAAGACTGAAATATGAAAATGACATTGCAGAAAATAAAGGAAACTACATCCAATCAACAAATTTGAACAAAGACTACTACCCCCCCAAAACCCAAAATTTCACCTTTTTTTTTTCATTTTGGGACTTGATCCCCTATTGGAACTAGTATTTTAATCATTTCCCATTGACTGGAAACCCCTCATGATCACCATCCAAGTTGGCCAACGGAAAGGTATTAATCCCCACCGCCACATCAATACAATATGGGCCCATCTATAAATTGTCAAACTTATTGTGGTCACCTAGTTTCTCATTCTTCTTGTCCCAAAATTACACTATGTCTCCAACTTGGAAATATTTCCCCTTGGCTCTACAGTCAAACCTGCTCTTGACCTAAGCCTGATATTTTATGAATCAGGTGTAGGCCACAAGTCTATCTTCCTCTAATTGTACCTCCTGATTGGTAGTAAGTTGTCCCAATATCTTGTACACTAGTAACCTCAAATTTATTGGTAGAACCACATCTAAACCATAAACCAACTCAAATGGGATCTTACCAGTAGCTCGCTTCTTAGTAATTCTATCAGCCCATAGTGCATACTTTAAACATGTATCCCACGCTTGCTTGTTGTCACCAACCATCTTTCTGATTATCTTGATGAGATTTTTGTTACTTGATTCCACCAATCCATTCTCGTGTGGATAATAATTGCCCAAATGGGCCAATATAACTCTGTAATGGGAATAGAATGAAACCAGCTCAATAGATATAAATACGTTGGAATTATCCATTGTGAATTTACTTGGGAATTCAAATCTCATAATGATATTCTCCTCCAAAAAATTGATAATAGTGGTACTAGAAGATTTCTTCAAAAGATATGCTTCCACCCATCTAGTGAAATAATCAGTGGCAACCAATATCTAACTATGTATGCCACTGGAAGTATGTGGGAATTGTCACAAAAAATCTAGCCCCCACTACTAGAATGGAGCCTCTACTATGATTCTATCAAGGGGAAAATAAGGAAGCTTTGGCTTCCCCTCAAACCTATGACAAGCCTCACATGCTCGAACAAATGCATGCACATACACAAATATTGTAGGCTAGTAATAGTCGGCATGCATGATCTTGTGTGCAGTGGTTCAAGATGATAAATTCCCATGAAACGCTCTTGAATGTAATTCATGAATTATCTCTTAGAAATCATCAAATTACACACACTGTAAAATGATGCCATCGGGGTTCCTCAATTCTATACCATCCTACACAAAATTAGAAGGACAAGATAAATTCTTAAGATAAAAAATAATATCAACATACCAATCAAAATGCTCAAGTGAAATAGTCAAAGCATTTACCCGTTCATTTACATGAGTTTTGAATTGCATCTAGATTTTTTTATGTCATCATATTAGGTAACCCTTTGTCTCATATTAGTTTAGTATGCTTGATCTCAAGATCATATTCTTGGATTTCCGTGATCCATCTTCCCCCGATTCCACTACATTCCTTTTGAATCAAAACTTGTTTAACCATAGGGTGAGGGACATAAGCAATTATTCAAGCATTCCAAAAATAGTTCTTTAAATTAGTTAATCCTTCACTAGTGCATAATATTTCTTCTCCTTTATTTCATAATTCAATTCAACCCCTTGGAGATCTTTACTCATGAAATCTATCGGTTTCTCCATTCCTTGATCATTCTTCCACAAAAGGATAGCAACTATAGTAAAATCAGATGCAAAAGAGAATAATTGAAACTCCCTATTGTAAATAGGACTAATAAGAACAGGAGAATGACACAAATCCTTTTTAATATCCTCAAAATCCATTTTGGCCTCTTCTCTCCACTTAAAATCATGGTCCTTTTTAAACATGTTTGAGATAGGATTTACAATTTCAGGGAAAGTTGGGAATGAACCGCCTCACGAAATTGATCTGACCCAAAAAGGCTTGAATGGCCTTCTTGTCACTAGGGAGAGGTACTTCATGAATTGCTTTCACTCTATTAGTATCAATTCTAATGCCAATCTTTGAAATGATATGGACCAACAAATTCCCCTCAAAGACTCCTAAAACGGATTTCTTGGTGTTCAATAATATGCCAAGTGATATGCACCTGTAAAAACAAATACGTAAGTGAGAAACATGATCATCTATTTTCTTTGAAAACATAGTTATATCATCTTGATAAACTACAATGAACTTAAAAAAATAATTATCAAATGCAAATTTCATAGCATGCTGAAATATGGCCCATGAATTCTTCAGTCCAAATGGCATGTGTGTATAATCATATGTCCCCCATGGGGTTGGGAAGGTCATCTTGTGTCTCTCATTCTTGGCTACCACTACCTGATTGTACCTTGAAAAGAGATCCAACATAGACATCATACAAGAACCTGTAAGACATGCTTGAAGCAAATGTTCCATGATGGGGAGTGGATAGTTATATTTGAGAGATGTTAGATTGATATTTCAGTAGTCAATACACACATGTATCTCACTACTTGTTTTCCTTATCGATACACAGTTTTCCACCCAAATCGAATGCATGATTGGATCAATGATATGTGCTTCATACAACTTTTGTAACTCTTTATAAATGGAAGGTGTCACCTTTGGGTTCATGTATCTCTGTCTTTGTCGAAATGGTCTTGCACCATCAATAAGTCGAATCACATGCTTAAGGATCTTTGGATAATAGGATTTCAGTTCCTCATAGGACCATGCAAACGCGTCCATGTATTCTCTAACTAATGATACAATCTTGTTTCTTTTTTGAGAGGTGAAATCACAGCCGACTTTGACAATCCTTGGTTTTTCCTTAGACCCAATATCCACTTCTATGACACTGTGATTTGTAAGAGGTTTGTTAGTCCCTAGAAATGCATTAGATTTATCAAATAATCTTTCTAAAGGAGGAAATCCTTTGGGAATCTTATTACTTTTAAAATGGATCATCTAAACTTCTTCTCTTTCTTGTATTTCTTCAACTACATGGTTAGCAAAATCATTAATGCAATTAAAAAATTACTTATTTTCCTATCATCTTCGAAAAATTTCCATGAACCAATGTTATCAGGGACAGAGGGGCGAAAATATACTTCAACCATATACTTGATGTATGGATTTGTTAAGTAAGGTTGAAAAAGTACAGTCATATATGCCATAGAATCTATCAATTTTTTGAGGAGCCAAGGCACATCGGTGATGTTGAATGCATCATAATACTCTATCTCATCCCACACTATATATTTGTACTTCTTTATATGGGCATGTCATGTTTCACACAACATTCTTACTTGGTTAACCGCCAACTCAAAAACTCCTTGTACCTTTAATTCTTTGATTACCATATTCCTAGCCAGTCAAAGTCCTAGAAGCAAGGCCTCATATTCTGCCATATTGTTAGTGCAATCAAATTCTAAAAAAAAAGCATGCAGGAAGATCATACTTGATGTACTCTTGAGATCCACTCCTGCTCCTAATCAGAATTTTGTTTGGGCCCCATCGAACTGCATTGTTCACATTCCATTACTCAACTTTTCTTGCACAATGGGATCCTCTTGATTCTTTGTTATGACATAAGCCCCTAAATATGATTCATTTATATCGGGGTACCATGGATCATTGTCTAAACATTTAGGATCTTCCACACAATGCAACATGTTTTGTTCCCTAAATAATCTTACATTTCGACCTAAAGAAAATGGGATTTCTTCATATGAACAATCCATATGAATACTTCATCCTACATTTGTCACCAACTTTCTTGATAAAATCATGCCCCATTGCATAGTACAATCAATCACTACTACATATATGGTCATGATTTTCATTAGGCATATATGTAAATGAACTTGGAGGTATTTGATTACCCCACAAACTGACACCTCTCTAGCATCAACAAATTGAACATTCCTGTAAGGTTTATTTATATTCCATCCAAGCTCATTCATGACCTCAAGATTCATGACATTAGTAGAGGCTATAGAGTTTAACATACAATTCCTCAATATCAAACCATTGACTAGTAGCAAAATAAAAAATGGAGTTGGACAGTTACTTGTCTTACCCTTACCCAGAAAAACTTGTGGACTCTCATTAGAAAGGTTGATTTTATCATTTGTACCAATAAAGTGATTGGTAACTTCTCTTCGACCTGGCATGTGAATCAACTCCTTGAGTGGTACTTGAATTTTTATCTTTGAAAGTTCCCCCTCTAAAGAGAAATGTGTGGTATCATGTTGTACAAGAGGAGCTACTACAAGAGGATACTTTTTAATCACTGGTATTGTTGGAATCTTACCCCTCCAAGCATATGTCTTAGTAATATCAACTACCAAAGGTGCAGCTTTAGACTCATCCCTCTCAATAACTTGGGGGGTCACTTGTCTTGCATGGATCATTGTACTAGTAGGTTGCATGTTAGCTTGGAATGCACTCGACTATTCAAGATTCAAATGAATAACATCCTTAGTACTTACCTTGTTACGATATGGTACTTGGAAAATATGTGATTTGTCCCATTCATCCATCTCTGATAAAATGTTGAGTGTATCATTGTTTTTCTCTAAGGAAACATCTCCTTGTCATAGACATAATAATTTTGTACTAATGCGGCACATGTTTCTTCACAATGAGGAAACTCACATGACCTACAATAATGCCTAGAAGCTTAGTGATCCTAGACCCTCATAGGCACTAGACCCTTCTTCTCTTTTTTCCTTGATCCAGAATTGTATCCAGGGGCCTGATGGGGCTCAAAAATGCCTAAAAAACAAAGTTCTCATAATGGCTTCAAAACGGACGTTTACGTAGGCCTCATCAATATGAACCCAACACAACTTGAACGAGCTAAAACATACATCATATGCTCCAGATATTGTGATCTGTTCATTTGGCCAAACATGCAAAAAATGATGATTGTACAGTGCCACGTGGAAACTGACTGTACAGGACATACGGCCATACAACTTACATGGCAGGCATAGTTGGCACTGATGTGGCAGCATCTGGAGGTGACACATGGCAGGTTGACTGGGCGTACGGACTATTGACATGGATGCACAGGTGGACCAATCAGGAAGTGACATGTGTCACCATTGCAAGGGTGACACGTGGTACGTCTGTACGATGCTTACATGGCAGGTATAGTGGAAGATGACATGGAAGACATGTGTGGTGAGCTGGATGAATAGAGTGATGATATGAGGTAGTTCTGATGGCATATGGGAAGGTGCCACATGACCCAGACATGGGCTTCCATCTGGCACCCATTCATTGGTTCAAGCTTTATGCAAAATATTGTTTGGGGTTCACTGGGTTCGAACCCGTGACCTCATTGGGCACCAAGCTCTTCGCATAGGTTGGGCTACCAGCCCGCCTATCGGGTGGGTCTTAACCTATATAGGTGGCACTTTTATTTAAGTTTTAATACATGGTATGTTGGGCGGAACAAGGGCTGGGGGCCTAGCCCCAGCCCCAATGGAAACCTTACCATTCATCTATGTTATATGACCAACAGTTTATAATTTTGGCACGCAAAAAACAGTTGGGGACTAGCCTCGATCCTATGGGATTTTCCATACGACCCGGTGGCTCCACCTTTATACTTGGCGCTCGGATAAACGGTTAGCACCTAGTCTGTCAGGCTTGCCCGTGGACTAGGGTTCTAGTCCAAGGGCTACACCATCGGGGGGTTTAACAACCAAGTGTGCGTGGAGCTTTAAGATCTGGGCATATGGCAGGTAACATAACCAAGGATCGAGAGCTAGCATGGCAACACATGGGTGCTTGGCCACATGGAGCACGCTAATATGATTAGGAGCTAGAAAAAGGGAGTTGCGCCCTATTCATGTGCATTTTTGGGTTTTAATACTTTGCTATAGTGATTTTCAATGATTTTTGTAGCAGTTTTGGAGATTTTTGGATAATATTGGGGGATATTGGGCCCCTTTTGAGGCCATATATTGGCAGGAAGTTGGGAGATGGTTACCAACTTTGGATCTATATAAAACAGGGTTTCTTGAAGCCAAAAAAGGGACATTCAGAGCAGGTTTATGCTAAATATTTGCCAAACCAAAGCCATTTTTATGCAGGGAAGCTATTGAGGAGCACACCTTTGCGGGCCATTTCTAGGATCTCTGGTCATCTGATTTTAGTGTTGTTTCTTTTGTTGGGTACTAGAGATATGGTAAAACAAGAATATATCATTTTTGTAACCTATTGGCACTATTGTGATGTACTTTTAAATATTTGAATAGAAATAAGAAAGCCTCACCCACTGAGACAAAAGCCCAGAGACATAGGTGAGATTGTTGAACTTTGTTATCACTTTGATGTTCTATGGTTTGTTGTTCTTCTTGCTTTATTTCAGATCTATATATGTGCATATGGATGTGATATTTCTTCTATAATTCTTCCTCTTTCATTCAACTTCCTAAATGGTTAATAAACACATGCATAATAACTCAACCATTGTCATTTAAAAGATATTTTCGGATCAAGTGGTATCAAATCTAGTTGACGTTTGGATTTGAGTTTTGCTTGTTAACCAGGGAAAAGATACATCGTGGTGAAGGAAATCTTGTTGAATAGAATCCATTGATTGGATTGAGAAAGAGAACTTCTCACAGTGAGAAGATGGCATCAGAAGAGGGACTTTCTCACGATGAGAAAGAGTTTCCAAAAAATTTCTTCGCCATGTCGGAGATGATGAAGGTTTTTTATGATGATTACTTGGAATGAAAGAGACCAACTCTTGGCGAATATTCAAAGGGAAAAAAGTGAAGAAGGAGAGGATCCTCCTCAAATTCCTCCTTCACATCCATATTCACCTCCTTCTTCTCCTTCTTCTTCAAGTTCAAGTTCTAAAAGAACTGCAAAGAAACATTTCCATAAACATAAGAATGAAATGCCTTTATTAAAAATTGATGTTAAATTTGAATTACCCATGTATGATGGTAAAGTAAATGCAGAGAGACTTGAAAATTGGGTCAGACAGATGGAGGTTTATTGCAATGTGCAACAAATCAAGGATGAGGCAAGTCAGATCAAGTTGGCTTCGCTTAGACTTGCAGGCACATCACTCACCTGGTAGCAAAGCAAGTTGCAAAATGGCACACAACAAGTGGGTAATGTATTTCCATCATGGAAAAGTTTTATTTATGCACTTCGAAATCAATTATATCCTTTGGGTTATAAAGAGAAAACGTTAATTGAATGGCAAGATTTAAAACTAAGAAAAGGAAAAACAGTGCAAGAATACACAGATGGCTTTCATAAAATGGCATTGATGTTAGATATTCCTTTACATACCCAAGAAGCTCTTATGAAGTATATAGGAGGTTTACCTACACATATTTGTAACATTGTATTCATGTTTGGACCTACTAATCTTGATGAGGTTTTTTTTCTAGTGACATACAATGAAGAAGGGAAAATAGGTGTTGGTGTATTAGAAGAATCGTCTTCAAGGAAAGAGGACAAAAGGAAGTGGTATGGCAAGAAGGAAAATTTAGTGACGAGAAAGGAAGAGAAACCCTCTTGCAAGCATTGCAAGAAAGAGGGGAATGATGAGGACAATTGTTGGCAATTGCATCCTGAGAAGAGACCAAACTGGTTCAAGGAAAAGAAAGGGAGGCAAACAATTGCAACAACAACTCGACCCACAGACTTGGGATCAAATTCAGGTGATGAATCTAAGGTCTCATTGGTTGGTATGACAGGTAAAATTGGTGATGGAGTTGATGTTAGAAGTAAATTGTTTCACATAAGGGTCATCATGAGGCATACTAAGGTCGACACATTGATAGATATTGGATCTCAATCTAACTTAGTTTCATAGGAATTCGTTAAACAATTGGGATTAAAAACACAAAAGTATAATAATCCTTACACACTTAAATGGATAAGCAACAATCATCAATTGCACATAACAAAGCAGTGCACATTAAAATTTACAATTTCATCTAAGTTTGTAGAGGAGGTAACATGTGATGTGGTGCCACTAAGTGAATGTGGAATGGTCTTAGGCAGTCCATACTTGTATGATCATAAAGGAATCTTCTACAGGGAAAAGAATCAATATCATTTAACCAAAGCATGTCAACAATATGTGGTTCATGCTCATCATTTAAAGGAAAATAAAAATCTTCAAACTATGGAACAATTAATAAAGGCGGCTCAAGAAATAAACACACCTATAATTGTCTCAAATCAAATAATTGATCTTAAGCAAGAACAGGAGATGATTGTAGAATGGAAAATCAATCACAGTTTGCTTCAAGATAAGATAATGTCATGAAAATATTACAAACATATCATCTCATTTGCAATCATATTTTTTATGCTATCATTAATAAGGTTGTCTACATGGATGATAGTGGCTTCAGTAAGATGTGACAGGGTACAAATGGATAACAATATGTTGTCAGTTATCATGATTTTGTTACAAATGATCTTGATGAGACAGGTGCACAGGACAAAGTTCAAAGACAGGGAACAAGCCGGGTGGCCTATCCCAAGCTTGATGACTGGTCAATAACCTTTTAGGGAAAAAAAGGTCTTTAGTGGGGAGGTGTGATCCAAAATTGGATACAGGAGCCTGATGGGGCTCAAAAAGGCCTAAAAAACAAATTTCTCGGAATGGCTTCAAAATGGACGTGTGTAGGCCTCATCGATACGAACCCAATGCAACTTGAACGAGATCAAATGGACGTCATATGCTCCATATATCATGATCTATTCATTTGGACAAACAGGCAAAAAATGATGACTGTACAATCTGTACAGAGCCACGTGGAAGCTGAAATGTACATGTCGCACGATCATACAGCTGATGTGGCAAGCACAATTGGTGCTGATGTGGCAACATCTGGAGATGAAACGTGGCAGGGTGACTGGGTATACGGATTGTTGACGTGGATGGACAGGTGGACCAATCATGAAGTGACATGTGTCACCACTGTAAGGGTGACACATGGTACGTTCGTACGATGCTTACGTGGTAGGTACAGTGGTAGACAACATGGAAGACACATGTGGCAGAGCTGGACGAATAGAGTGTTGACTAGTGGAAGTTCTGATGGTGCATGAGAAGATTCCATGTGACACCCATTTGTTGGTTCAAGTTTTATGCAAAAAATTATTTGGGGTTCACTAGGTTCGAACCCATGACCTCGTTGGGCGCCAAGCTTTTTGCGTAGGCCGGGCTACCAGCCCGCCTACTGGGTGGGTCTTAACCTATATTGGTGGCATTTTTATTTAAGTTTTAATACATGGTATGGTGGGTGGAATAAGGGCTGGGGGCCTAGCCCCAGCCCCAATGGAAACCTTACCATGTGTCTATGTTATATTACCAACAGTCTATACTTTTGGCACGCGGACAATAGTTGGGGACTAGCCCCGATCCTATGGGATTTTCCATACGACCCGATGGCTCCACCTTTATACTTGGAGCTCGGATAAACGGTTAGCACCCAATCGGTCAGGCTTGCCCGTCGACCAGGGCACTAGTCCAGGGGCTACACCATCGAGGGGTTTAACAACCAAGTGTGCATGGAGCTTTAAGATCTAGGCATATGGCAGGTAATGCAACGAGGGGTCGAGATCTATGGGGCCAGTACATGGGCACTTGGCCACAAGGAGTGCGCTAATATGACCATGAGCCAAAAAAAGGGGGATGCACCCTATTCATGTGCATTTTTGGGTTTTAATACTTTATTATAGTGATTTTCAATGATTTTTGCAGTAATTTTGGAGATTTTTGGCCAATATTGGGGTATATTGGGCCCTTTTTGAGGCCAGATATTGGGGGGAAGTTGGGAGATGGTTACCAACTTTAGATATATATAAACTAGGGCTTCTTGAAGCCAAGAAAAGGACATTCAGAGCAAGTTTATGCTGAATATTTTCCAAGCCAAAGCCATTTTTATGTAGGGAAGCTATTGAGGAGTGCACCTTTGCGCGCCATTTATGGGAGCTCTGGTCATCCGATTCCAATGTCGTTTCTTTTCTTGGGTACTAGAGATCTGGTAGAATAAGACTAGATTAGTTTTGTAACCTTTTTCACTGTTGTGATGTACTTTTAAATCTTTGAACAGAAATAAGAAAGCCTCACCCACTAAGACAAAGGCCAGGAGACGTAGGCAAGATTGTTGAACTCCATTATCATTTTTGTGTTCTATGGTTTGTTGTTCTTCTTGATTTATTTCAGATCTGTATATGTGCATATGGTTGTGATGTTTCTTCTATAATTCTTCCTCTTTCATTCATATTCATAAATAGTTAATAAACACATGCATAATAACTCAACCATTGTCATTTAGAATATATTTTTGGATCACTCCTCCTAGCTTGTTGGAAAGGATTCCTAGGTGGGAGTTTCCTTTGGTTGGGTTTCACAATTTGTTGAGTCCAAATGATATTCTCAACCTTCACCATTCTATTGCTCAAATCACTAATTGCTCCCAATACCTTTGGATTTATATCTTCTTCGAACTCTTCCTTGGTACCTGGAGTGATTTTGTGGATGGATCTAATGTTTTCTTTCCTTGAGGATTGAATAAAGTTGAGGAAAGTACTCGTTCTTCCTAGGACACCATAGCATTATTCTCAGTATTCAATGCAGAAGAAAATGCAGCATCCAGAGTTTGGGGATCGTTATTCCTAAGAAACCAAAAATTTCACCAAATATCTCAAGATAAAATACCAAAGCCAAAGCAGCATTAGGTCTTATAGTAGCAAAAATTATATGATAAGCCTTAGAAAAACAGGTATTAAATTCATTCACAGTTTCATTCTCATTATTTTTTATATTAGAAAAAAATTGAGTAAAAGAGAGTGATCATGTTTATTCCCTCATCTTTCGGTGAACTTGTCTCGAAATGAATTCCAGCCATCAATGTAGTTATTCGGAAGACCTTTGTACCAAGCACGTGCATCTCCTTCCAAAGTTTGCATAAACATCTTCATTTCTATATCTTCATGTTGAATCTTCAATCATTAATCACTTTCAAAAATCGACCCAAACGGTCCTCAACAATGATTGCTTTATTTCCTTGGAACTTGGGAAGAAGATTTTTAACATAATATCCAATGGGAATGGCATTAGGTTTCTCCTAGATATGAGTTATATCTAGTGGAGCATAAGTCGTAAATGCAAACCTAACTACCATGTTTTGAATAGAACTTGGAACAACTTAAGTAGATAATGATGGGGTAGAAGAAGAAGTTATCAAATCCAATGAAGGGATCGTCGGTATACTCACCGCAACACTACTAAGTGAAGAAAATACTTAGGTCTCCCTAACCTTAGGTGATGTAATTAAAATTTTCTAAAAAAAAAATGTTCTGGTTCCTCAAGATCCAGGAAAGATCCTTGTGTAGGATCATATCTCGATGATCTTCTAGAGCTCCCCGGTGGAGTCGATCCTATTTCCTATTAAGTCACCAGGTGAGTTAAAAATAAAAATAAATGCAATGAAACAAAATCTCACCAAATATGGTTTCAATCTAAGGATTTTTCGTGTCCTCAGAAACGACACCAATTTGTTAGCACACTTTTTGACCCCTAAAATAAAGTAAAAATCAGTGAGTAAAAGAGGTTAATTCTAGGGGGAAATGCCTTAAGTGTCATCGGTAGGTCTCCTCTTTGTTTGGGATATTGTGTGCCAACCTCAGGGGGAGGTCCTTAAGTCCTTATTGATATCATATACATCATAAATATGCAATTAATAAACTAAAAATAGTAGAAAAAAAGTTTTTCTTTGGCTAATGATTAAGCTATCAAAGGGTAAGTGACATGTTTTAAATTTTAATTGGACAAAAAATATGTAGCATAAGTATTTTTAAATGAAATAAAAGAGAAGAGAGGAGGCGCTATTACAAGGTTGAAACACCACAATAATAGGCTGAAAACAACTAGCAATGCACAAAAAATCAAATATGATACTGGCAAGATTCAATAGCTTGATACCAACAGACCAAATATTTATTATTGCTCTTGTGAAAGGGTTGTTTGCACCACTAAACACAAGCACATAACCGGTAGATTATTTTTCTTTAATCAAAGACTAGAAGCTAGAATAATGAGAAGAATACGAGAGAGAGAGAGAGAGAGAGAGAGAGAGAGAGAGAGAGAGAGAATATTGTTGTTGCTCAAAAAAGTTGACCCTGATCAATGAGGAATAACCTCGATATATAGGAGAGTGAGGCACATGATTGTAGCCAAAATAAAAGGACACATCAAGTAAAATAGGAGTAGCAAGAATAGGGGGGCGCATGTGTGAATAAAGAAGGGTTAATGGGAGATAAGTAAATAAGGGTAAGAGTGAAGTGTTACACATGTGAGGTGAAGTGGGTGAAGATATGTGCATGAGAAGAGTAGATAGTGCATGGTAAGAGGGAAAAGGAGATATATAGGAGAGAGGAGGATTGAAATAGAAAGGAATGAGAGTTCCACCCTAAAAATTAGGATGGATTAATGCACAAGAAAAGAGGATAGGGATAATTACACATGTGAGGGGAGATGAAAGTTAATGTCTCACACATGTGGGATATGAGGGAGTGAGGGTGCATGTGTGAAGTGCATGCACCAAGAAGAGGGAGATATGCATGATGGAAAGTGAGAAATGAGATATGAGAGGGAGAGATGTGCATGGGGAAGTGTGCCCAAGTGAAAATAAAGGGAGATAAGGTGCATGGTGAGAAAACACATGAGATAAGGGGAGTGAAGTGAGAGAGAGAGAGAGTAAGTTGAGCATTATTTTAATTCAATTACACCAAATTTTCATTCCTTATCCATTAACACACCTCCTTTATTATTTCTTGTGTCATCTCTCCTTGAAAAGTGTGCCCCCATGCCCATGCATTTAATGTGCCACATGTCATACTTTGAAATTATCCGCATGTTGGAATTTCTAAATGCCACTTGTCACCCTGCATGGTGAACATACCTACTAAAACTAGCCCTGATAAATATTGACATGATAAAAATAATATCTCATTACATGTCAATGATATCATACTCGATGAAGATTTTTTTGGATGTAACTGTGTGAGAGGTTTTGAAATGTCTAACGTTTCGAGTGGACACTCCACCCATCATCAGGGACATCAGAAGCTAATATGGTTGGAAAAAAGTGTTGAGGTTTGTTTAAATAGAAGAGAAAGGATTAGTAGTGGTAATAGAAGAGAGGGGAGAAAATGGATAAAATGGTGAAATTAATAAAATAATAATTAAAAAGTACTCATTGAGATATGAGGTAATGGATAGAAAAGGTCAAATGAAACAATAAGAAAAAGAGGTAGTCATTGAGATGGAAAGAAAGGGGGAGATAATAATAATTTAATGGAAAAATAAGTTAGGGTTTATAAAAGATAATGTATATATTGGATTAAAATTAATTAAAGATAATAAAAAAATACAGAAGCTAGTAAAATTTTCAAATTCAACAAAAAGCATATAAGAAAAACCATAAATAAAAGGGGGGGAGTATTAGAAAGGTAATGAAAACCAGTTAAGAGTAATAAATAAGGGGTGAAGGTAAAAAATCATTGAGATTTGGAGAAGCTAATAGGCAAGAAATTTTGATCCAAGAATTCAAGAGAGAATGAGGATTAAAGTGATAAAAAATCTTATTGAGAGATTAAGGTAAGATTAATTATAAAGGCAAAGGAAATCATTAATTGGGAGGGTTGAGATTATAAAATGAAACATACTTTAAGAGTCAAATCTAGAAGAGTTCTTTAATACAGATAGAGAGAAATGAAAATAATAAAAGGGTTAACGTGTGAAACCAAGGTGAAAAAGGAAAGGGAGGTGAATAAGAGACATAGATAGGGAAAGGAGATTAGAGGTGAGCAGAAGATCAAAGGAACAATCGAGATGAGGGACATGGGGAGAAGATCAAAAATA
>ML816338.1:23903-42066 GCA_009831015.1 Picea engelmannii | reverse complement strand
TAGACATCTTCCTGATTGAATTTATTGGGATTTTTTTTATTTCTAGGAATTCTCGAATGAGACAAGAGGAGTAATGAGGGGTAGAGGGTAAAACTTTTGTTTGTTCAAAGTAAACTAGGTGCTTGCATTTGATAGAGTGTTCATTGATAATAGATTTGGAAGTTCGACTATGGGTGGTATCGGTGATATGATATTTAAGCCTAACTTTGAGGCTTATACCAGTTTGACCTATGTAAGACTTGCCACAAGAATAGGGAATTTGGTAAACACATGGGCCAAGCATCGGGTCAGATTTGTCTTTAGCGGTTCTAAGAAGTTGCTTAAGGGTTTTGTAGGGTTTGAACAAAGTTTTGATATTATTCTTAGCTAGGAGTTTTGCGATATGATATGTGGTGCCCTAGATGTAAGGAAGAGATAGGAGAGCTCAAGGAGGGGTGGAGGTTTTAGGTTTAGGGTGAGGATTCCTGGTTGAGTGGAAGGATCTATTGATTTTAGTGATAGAGTAACCATTCGATAGAGGGGATTTGGTTAAATGGGTATTTTCTTCGATGAGGAATTGAGGGTTGAAAATGCAAAGGGTGTGAGTAATTAAATTTTTTAAGAAAATAGATTTTTGAATTGGATGATGGTGGGATCTAGCATTAAGGTATTCGTCTGTGAGAGTTTTCTTTCTATATAATTGGTGAGTGAGGGAACCATCAGGAAGACAAGAGATGAGGACATCTAAAAAGAGGAGAGATTTGTCCTTTTAGGTTTCCATAGTGAATTGGATGTGGGAGGAAAGGCTATTGAGATGATTGAGAAAGTATATAAGGTTGGCAAGGCCATGTGGCCAGATGACAAACGTGTCATCTACAAACCGAAACCAGCATTTGGGTTTGAGATGGAAGTTGTTTAAGGATAAATCCTCAAAGTGTTCCATAAATATGTTAGCCACCATTGGGGAAATGGATAATCCAATGGTTGTACCTTCATTTTGTTCATAGAAAACCCCCATGAAGGTGAAGAAGATGGAAGAGAGGAAGATTTGGATTAGTTTAAGCATGTCTAGATCTACCAAATTGGAGATCAGGTTAAGGGATTATGTGAAGGGAATTTTGGTAAAACGAGACACCACATAAAAGTTGACCATGAGGTCATCTTCTTCAAGGTGAAGATGGTTGGTTTTATGGATGAAGTATACAGAGTATTTGATAGAGGAGGAGGTTTTACCGACGAAGATGTTAGAACACTATAGAAATTTTCAAATAAAAATCAAATTTTGAAGTCCTTTTTTGTTTTGGTCTTTTCAAAATAAATTTTGAAAAACTTAAGAATATAGTTTTTTATAATAAAAAAATGTGTTTGTTATATCTTGATAGGGCGCATCAGTTATCATCCATTAAAAAATTAACAGTGATTTGGATCGACAGCTCTCGCGACTTCGTAGTTCTAGAATTGTAAAAGGTTTAAGCTAAAGAAAAGTACGAAGTTCACTTCGAGACTTCGTAATTCGGGATTTTAAGATCAAAGTGTTCAAATTCCCTAAAAAATCTCGAAGTCGCAAAGCTCCGGAATCCCGAAGACACGAATTTTCGCAAAAAAACTTTGAAATAAATCAACCGATCATTCATATGCCAGCTGTCAATATTTACTTGTGTTGACACATGGCACTCTTTTTTGGGCACCTTAGTCACATCATTCGCATGATTTCAGGTGATATGTGTCACTCACTTTTTATGACACATCATCAATAGTGGCGTCATTACTGCCACATCACTCTAGGAGATCGCCTTTCAGAATATAAAGCAAGAAAAAATTCAAACGAGTGTCAGAGTGCCAGAGCGTCGAAGTGTCGAAGCACCTAAATGATCGTAATAATAAATCACTAAATATTAAGGGGATAATCAGGTTTAGGTAGGTGTGATTAACGATAAATAATCACTCCACGAATTCGTTCTTCAGGAAAACTCTATTCACTGATAAATAAAACTCATGAAGCCTCGAACTTCCGAAGTCCCGGAGTTCTGAAGCACTTAAAGTTAAAGTGACCTTCAGTCGTGATAAATTAAAAAGAAACAATAATTAAATTTTGACTAATCTCTTTGTGAATTCAGCCTTCGGGAGATATCTATTATTCCACATTCAAAACTCTCGAATGTCGAACCGTCGAAATACCTTATCTTAATTATGATCATTAAAAGTGAATTTAACGTGGCTAGTGTAAAAGATTGAAAAAAATCTTGGGACCATCAGGTAATAAATTTGATAGATTTGGTATGATTACTCTTTCAATAGATTAATGAGAGGATAATTATTCATTAAAATTTCTTTAAATAAAGATATTTCGAACTTCATAGCATTTTTTCCATTAATATCCAGAACCTTCACATTCACTAGTTTGCACTCAAAGATTTTTACTTCTCACAAGAGGGTCAACATCGACATTGGAAAATCATGGCACCGTGTAAAGCAGGAAAGAAGAAAGATTCATTTACTGAGGATTCAAACCCAAATGCAGACATCCTTTCATATACTATCATGCGACTGACGAACGTCATTAAATCATGGAAATAATTTTATGACATTTTAGAGCAGGAAATTTCTCTTTGTTCCGATGATTCAGCTGGAGAAGGAGATGAGTCATTTGCAGCCAAGCTAAGCCAGGTGGCTAAGTCATAACTTCACAGAGTTGCAGCTCGGTCAAAATTAATGCCATATACTGATATGATAAGATGGGCCTTAGAGCATGTGGATATCCCAACAAGAACCATCTACAATCACCAGAAGACCATTGTCGGCTCCTTTCAACCCGAGGACAATCAATTAATGTAAAAATTAACCCCCAACCCCAAATATACTTACAATGCATCATTTATAATGAATTTTAAGGATGATGAATGCACAAAATATGACAGAACTGTGCATGATAGAGTAAAATCCTAGTGGAGAAATCAAAATAAATTCAAAAATGATAGCCAGGGTATATAATCTACAGCCTCTTGTGATGCTCATATTTTGTATATTTCCATGATTCTTTGTAGAATGGGTTCATGTGGTTCTTGAATTTGTTACAAACTTGAAAATTCATGCACACTTTAATATAGAATGGGTTCCTATAATTCATGAAGTTGCTACAAGATTTTCGGTGAGAAAACAAGAAAGGGCATGGGTGGCGAATCCTATGGCGCTTACTATCGGTCTGAGGAGAATATTATTTTTGTGAATTTTAGGTGTCCCGTAGATCCTTGGGGTTTGTGGGTTATGGGGAATGAGATTCTTTTGTATGTTGGGGTCTAGGCCAGAAGAATTTATATCTTTGGTGACCAAGTTGGTAATAATGTTAATCGGGTTTTTAGGGATATATTTCTAGGTGGAGGAAGATAGAAGGTCGAGAAGTTTGGCTTCATAATTACACATATTCATAATGACAATAGCATTTCCTTTGTCGGATTTGAGAACAAGGATGTCCAGGTTTTCATTGAGGTGACAAATTGATTAAAATTGTTATTTAGTAAGGTTATCATACTCATCAGTTTTGATTTTTCACGAGGATTCCAAATATGCAATCAAAATCAGCATGCAAGCTACTGCTAAAAATAGCAAGTCCTCACATGTTGCTCGAAAAAGGCTCATCGGATTTGATTTTCTGCAAGGAACCCAGATATATGCTCAAAATCATCATTTGAACCCTGGAACTCCAGTTGTTAAAAATAATATATATGCATGGATGTCATCCAAAAAAGGCTCACTGGATCCAAAATCACGCAAGGATCCCAATTGTGTAATCAATATTACCATGTGTTATTATGATCTATGTCTCCTAAAAAATAAGGACTATATTGTACATAGACATCTTTCTCTCTCTCAATGAAATCATGTGGAAACCTCTGTCTCTGAAATAAACAACATTGCCTAACCGATCCTATGCCCGTAACTGTGGGAACTAACCTTGGTTCAAAAACATAATTTTCTCTGGGAAAATATCTAAATGACAACAAAAAATAGACCATGCTAGCTCTTAACCCTCAATAATTTCATGGGAGAAAATACAAGGGTTAATATAGGGTCTACCACCAGGTTCATGAGCATCCTTGTACTGACGAAAGTGCATGTTTGCAAGCACGGGAGCTTGATATCAGACTGTTGTTTTACCTCCAATATTTTATGCCCCCTCCTCTTTATATGTCGATATGGTAGCTCAAATTATATTTCTTACATGTACTGCTTCTAATTTTAACACCTAGTTGATTCTTAAAGGTGACATAACTATTATGTTTCAAAGTGTGTTTCATGTAAATTCAACATTGTTTCTATTTTATGTCGTTCGATCTTTCAACAGTTTGTTAATTGAACAAATTATATAAAAATAATTTAGAGAATTCCCAGGTTTTCCTTTGTTTTAGGTAAAAGTTCCTTAGGGTTATATTTGAAACCCCTCTAATGCAATGTTTTGGTTTTTAGGTGGGGGGAATTGTAATGGCCCATGTTTCCATACCTGTAGAATAGAGTTCCATGTCTGGTTGTCTTGAATGGACTCCTGGTCTTCCTTATCAACTATCCTTTGGAACATTTTCATCACGAATGTAGGAAATTAGTGTTTTGGTTAAAAAACGCATAATATATATAGAGATACACCTAAAAATTGACCTGCAACCACTGTGAAGGGAAATCAGTACCACTTTACCTCTCACTTTGGTTGGGGATATAATAGGGACCATCAACCTATTAGCTTTATCTACAATAGCGACTCTAGGGGATAGCCTCATCAGTCACTTTTCTTTGTGGTGGTACTTGACCCTTTTGGATGCAGATAAGAACATGTCTTTCTTATCTGGGTCATTTCAATTCCTTCGTAAACTCCTTTATAGTCACTTATTACTTCCTTGGTTAAATGTTAATTGGTTCATTGACTGGCATGGACTTCCAAACTACCTTGCATGGTGTCGTCTCCTTGCCTCCTTCCTATCTTTGTTAGTGATTTCAGTCTGATTATGGGGATTTCTTTTGATGTATTTCATTACATAGTCTGATTATTTTTCCAAATTATTACTCCTGAAACTCAAGCATAAAGTATGGCATGGTGACCATGGTGTTGGGTCTCATTTGTCAACTATTCAACATAGAAATGAAAAAGGGAAGATATCTCCCCCAGCTCTCCCTTGGTTGATCCACATCAGCATCATTGTTTTTTTGCATTATCCCACTCATCTTGTTTCCATTGCATCAACAGGGTAGGGTGGTTTCCTGTTTGATTAAAGGTTAGAGTAGCTCTTGATCGAGATAACCCTGTAATTGGACTAAAAGGATAAAGTGACTTGATCGACATGACACCGAAAATGAAACAAATCAATACTAAAAAAAGCAAGAAAAATCATCATCACCATAGCCATATGTAAATCCATAGCCACCTAACCATGCAAACTACTTTGTCCCAAGAAATCATTTTATTTTTCTCATTATTCCTTCTATTTTTTTGTAAGCCATGGACTAGTCATAGATCCAGCCCAGGTAAATGTCGAGATCAGGCAACATAGGCAATTTAACTTGCACCAATAGGAGCAAAGACAATTGACTCCCCAATGCATGTGCTAGAAACTGATGATACCTATAAGTTAAACCTCTTAGAGGAAGATCATACATCTTCATAACCTTGTTATTGATTATTTGAAAACAACCTATGGGAATAGAGAATATCACATCGAGATCTCCTTCTAAATCGAAAAAAGGGGGGGAAATTGGAAAGCATTAAAAAAGTGCAGAATATTTCTATTTTTCAATAAAATTAAATATAAACTAACAACAACATCATGTAGTTAAACACCAAGTTTTCCCTCTAACCTTACTGAAACACTCCTCCCTCCCAAATGTGCAAACAACAAGACAAATTAGCAAAAGCAAAGACTTTTTAGGGTTTTATTGACCATTTTTTTTTCACCCTCATGATTTTCTCCAATTTAATACAAAATCACAACTTTTAACCATGATTTCTCATTTCATCTTTAACTCATAAAACAATTGAAAATTTGTTAATTAATTGTTGAGTTTCAAAACATGGGATATGTCCATCATTTGAACAGATAACTGCATGCATAATTCAAGGAGTGGTTTTTCTTAGGAACAGGATAGGTAGGGAATCACACTAATTCTTTGTTCGATGTTTGCTTGAATGCTCTTAGTAATTATTTTGAATGCATATCATGTTTATTTATTTTAGCAAAAGACACAAGAGTGACTACATTCACTCAAACAACATAGTAGATTTAACATAAAAATGAAATTGCATACCCTTGTGAAGGAAATCAAGAAATCACTTCCACCAGTTATCCCTAACCATTTATCCATTGGTCAATAACTTGTTATTTATTTGATTATGATTGTTGGGAATTGGGTGTAACCTAATATGAAACAAACAAAAAACATTCTATATAATCAAAGAGAAAATAAGATTTTGAAGATCAAAAAAGGTGGTGTCCAAAGACACCGTGACAACACTTAAGCACAACACATTGTGATAAGAACATCACAGTCCATATTGGACATCTTGTACACAGAAAATATATCACCATGATGATAATGAACCTTTGGGTATGATATTTATATCTTCAATATATAACCAACTTCCTTGAAATCGGGAGGATCTTGTCCACATACAACCGTCGGTTGCTAGAGTTGACTCCATCAAATCTACATTATCAAGTTAGCTCGACAATGATGCTCGGCTTGACCATTTATACATCCAACTCATAGTCAATTTCTCAGTTAGTCAATCCACCAATCGAATGTCTTTGATTGTCCGATTGATAGGTTTTTCAACTACTCGATCGACCGATGTAGATATATGGTTGATCACCCGACCAACTATTTCCATATGTAGGTCAACTGCCTGACCAAATATTTCCATATGTAGGTCGAATGCCCAACCAATTGATTCCAGGAGAAGTGTTATAAACCATCATGGCATGATGTTCCAACACCCCCCATCAGCACATGAATCTGGAGATTTAAGAGGTGAAGTTACATTGGCAAGACACCCTCACATAATTGCAGTTTCCTAAAGCCAAAACATTGTACGGAGCTTGATAAATCTAGCTTTAGATAAAGGATTAGTTAAGATATCATCTACTTTATCATTTTTTTCTGCAATATTAAAGAGAAATAACGTTCTCATGAACCAATTATCCCAAATAGTGAGCATGGAGCTCAACATGTTTCATCTTACTATGGGAAACAAGGTTATATGCAACTTGAATAGCACTATGATTGTCACAGTAGATTGTAGTCGAGGTTTGAACAGGAAATCCAATTTCACCCAGAAGTTGGTAGCTCTAGATGCCCTTTGTACCTGCATGAATGACACCATGATATTCTACTTCTCTAGTCGACAAGAAGAATACCTTTTTTTTATGGCACAACCAAACCAACAGTCCAGTGCTGAAGTGAAACATATATCCAAAAGTGAAATTATGATCATCACTGTCACCAGCGCAGTCAAATTTGATGAAGCCAACCAACAAATCTAAACTGCAACAATACTTGATACCAAAATGACTGGTACCCTTGAGATAGAAAACAATTCATTTGATTTCTTTCCAGTGTCTTTCTCTGGGATCCTGCATAAACCCAATAACAACAAAGGAAATGTCAAGTTGATTGTAATTAAGATAAATAATACTGCCAAACAGTTGTTGATAAATTGTAGCATTGACTTTGGGGGTTTGACAAGTTTTGGTGAGATTTACTCTAGATTGAAAAGGAGCAGCACAAGGATTACAATTGGCCATCTTAAAATGTGTTAAAATATACATTACATATTTAGATTGAGATATGGAAAAACCATCACATATTGGTAATACTCGAAGACCCAAAAATAATGCAGAGTACCAAGATCTGTCATGTCAAAGTAGTTAACAAGTTGCTTCTTCAATCTAATAATGAGATCAGTGCTATTGACAGTAATGACAAGGTCATAAACATATATAGCAACAATCAAAGTGTCTCCATTATTATGGAGTACATACAAGTTGTGATCATATTCACAACGTTTCAAACCAAGGTGAAAAAAGAAATTGTCGATATTAGCATCCCAAGATTGGGGAGCTTGCTTCAAACCATAAAGATACTTCTTGAGTCAACAAACTAGGTTAGAATCTATTACAAAACCGAGAGGTTGTTGCATGAAAATTCCTTTAGATAGGTATCCATGAAGAAAATCACTCTTCACATCCGTCTAATGGATTTTCCATCCAAATCGAGTAGCGAGGGAAATAATCTATCAAACAAAGTTCATATTTGCAACACGGGCAAAAGGTCTCAGTGTAGTTGATGCCTTCTTGTTGAAAAAATCCTTTCACAACCAAGCGATATTTATGTTTCTCAACAACACCTTCAAAGGTAAATTTTTCATGTACACCCATTGACACTTCACAACATTCTTTCCTTGCATTCCAGGAACTAATTCCCAAGTGTGATTCATTGACAAAGAATCAATTTATGTCTGCATGGTCTATTCCCATTCAGGTTGACCTTGTGCATCTGAGTAGGTAATAGGATCAAAAGTTTCAAATACATGAGTCATCAATGTAATGTTGGCAAGTTGACTTTCAATTCTTCATCCAGAGGAAATATCACTGAAATCAAGTCGAGCAGCTTCAATTGTCTTGGTCACCCATCAGGGTAGACAAGAAAGGGGTGAATTATTGTTCATTGCAGAAGGTCAATCAAAATTTAGAAAAAATTTAGTTGACAGAGATGGTGGACCAATCGGAACAGAGATCAAAGGACTAATCGATTCAAAAGTCGATGGTCTAGTCAAAACAAGAACAAATTTGGACTGTCGAGTTGAAGAACTAGAAAATGGAACAAGAGAACCAAAGTCAGAAATAACATCAAAGTTATCATATTTTAGCAATCTAAAGGAGGAATTCAACAAATTCATTCCAGAATATTTCTCATCAAACCATACATTACGTCTGACAATTATTTTCCATTTGATAGGGTCAAACATTCGATAGGCCTTTCCTAGGGATAAAAAAGGAGATGATGTCTCGAGGCCCTCAGGTTGTATACATGGAGTACCAATAAATGGATTGACTGATAGTGTCCATAGACCAGTAGGAAGAGCCCCACATCACACCACTCATCACCTTGTGATCAATGGTTTCACTATTCACCACACCATCTTGGCTCACAGAGGAAAGCAGGTCTTTCTCCATGAGGTAACGAGTTTGGTGTTGTGGGGAGTTTCATTTTAATAAATGAAACATTTGATTATGTTGTAAAGGGTCCTCCCTTGATGTTTAAAATGTTTGCTTGGAAATTATGCCATTTTCCTCATCTCACCTTGGTGGTTGACATTGTTGTCCTAGTAAGTGGTCACCCTTGGGGAAAGGGTTTCTACTGGGGGGTCTCCTTAATGAGTCATCGTACCCCTCCCGCACATGCTTACCACTTTTCATGTTTATTTCCTTTTTATTCCTCGTCTTTTGGTTTTTCGGTCCACATTGACCCAAGAAGGGCTTGTACCACATTTCATGGGAAGAAGGGGTTGAAGTCCCATAGGCTTGTAGATAGAAAAAGATAAAATCCAATCTTAAACCTTCTAGATTCTCGCCCAGGGATCTTGAGAAAAATGAAATGTTTCTCACAAGAATTGAGGGACGCATAAAATAAATAACTAATTAAACATGTCAACCAAGGTAGAGTGTACGTGGGCAATGTTTTTCATGCTTAGGTAGAAGTCCCACACATCGTCTTCAACTTGGGGAAGCATAGTGTGACCAATGTAGAGTTAAATTAGGAAATGTTTTTCATGCTTAGGTAGAAGTCTCATTTTAACTTCAACTTGGAAACACTCTAAATAATTAATGGCAAAAAGGGTTTGTAAAAACTCGTGCATCGCGGACGAAGGACAAAACACCCTCTACAAAGGCACCCATAAATGAGACAATATGAGCCCTTGTATGTCAAGAAACCCCATCCACCTCATACTCTTCATATGACTTAGAGAGGTTCCACATGGGAAACACTCATTAACTTGGGAAGTGATTCACCCAATAGGTCACTATGACAACCCTCCCATACCTAAACTTGGAAAGTTGCATAAGGTCTTTGAGAATTTGTTTATTTCGAGAGAGGGGATTTTATGCACATGTTTCTATGGTTCTTTTATTATATATTCCTTACTTAACATTATGTTGATGACTCATGAACCCTTGGAGGGAGTATTTTCTTGTCTTTGCAGGGCCTTGACAGGTGGAAGTCATTTCGTGAAGGCACAAGGTCACTTGGACCTTCACTTGGGGCATGGAGCCCATAGGATGGATGTTGCACCCCCTCTCCTTGGATAGTTGGAACATTTCCTTTTTAGGCAAGAGAGTCTGACACCTTATAGGATTATACTATCCCTCCACTTGCCCAACGTTTGGCCTTGGAGGCTTTTAACGTCACCTTTTAGGGCATGATGTCACATTTGAGAGCTAGGGTTTGATGGTGCTGGTGGATTTGATGATGAATTGGCATGGTTTTGATGGAGGGAGGCCCTTGTGCATGGATGTCCAATATCTCCCTCAACAACTCAACGACTTGCTCAAAATGTCAAAACGTCACCCCTAGAGGGAATGACATCATCATTTAGGGCTTCATTTAATTGTAAATTTAAATTTTGATTTGTAAAGGGGAAAATTAGGAGTTCAGCCTCCCTGATTTGTGTTTTACGCTAAAATAAGTGGACAAACTATGTTTACAAGGTCAAGTATAAATTGAGGCCTTGTCACTTTCATTTGACATATCATAACACTTGAGGATTACATATACTTTGGCTGAAATTTTCGCCCTACTTGGGAGTTTTTCACTATCTCTCTCTTGAGTCTATATTTGTGATGAAAGTACTTGTATATTGGTGAATAAAGTGAGGTGTTATCTCTTAGAATCTTGTTCATGGTAATTTTGGTGGAATAAGCTTGATAAGGTAGGGTTTTTTGCATGATTTTCTTGGAATTGGTAAGGAATTTATGCATTAATTGTGTTTTTCTTCTTGTTTCAAGTTGAATTTGTTTAAAACCTTGTAGTATAAAGGCATACACCCTCCATCAAGTCTACATGGTTATTTTTAAGAAGCTACTTTGCAAAGGTTGCTAGGAGGAATAAAATGGCTTACACCCTCCTAGATTTACCTTGCTAGTTGGGTTTTATCTACGGAGTAAAAAGGCTTACACCCCTAGATAAGTAATACAACTAGCCCTTACAACAGGAGACCCCATAACCAAATTGATAATGCGCTATTCTAATTTGAATTGGAGAAATAAAATCATTGCATCGGAATAAATGAATTGTTGAGATATTGCATTTGTTCAAGTTGGAATCAATTTTACATGTTATAAGCTTGTTTGACCCACTAGGGTGTCTATCTTAGCCAAGTGATTCTTATTGTTGTTATAAATTAAAGATATGTCCATTAGGGTTGTATTAACTCTCTCTTTAATCATTTTTTTCACTCTTTCTGTCATTGAAAATTGCAAGTAAATAGTGCTAATTATTCTTCTTGTCAAGGGATTTCATTCAAGTACTTTTCTTGTGAATTTCAGTGGCTAGAACTTGATCTTGTAGAAAAAAAATTCTAAAGACACAAGGTTGCCCTAAAATATTTTTGATAACATCACTTTTCAGCCCTCTTTCACCATCAAAACTTGTGTCTAAGTATTGGGATATTTCCTATATGTTTAGTACTTGACTGCCCAATAATTATTTGATGTTTTGCATGGTTAATTTTGCATCTATTAACCTTTTATATTGTTGATATATGTGTGTGTGTGTTCTACTGCAATTTTTGGACATAAAGGTTTATTTCTTGTTCCCCTTTGGTTTAAATCTTGTGCATCTATCTTGTGTCTTGTTCTCGGAAGGTATAACATTGTCTTGCAGGTACACCATACTTTGGAAACCATCCTTCATCAACAAGACTCTCTTCCAATCCTTTTCCTCACCTCCAAGATTGACCTATAGGGGTTCTCACCATCATCATCTCACTTTCCATTTCAATCCCCCTAGGGTCACTGAGATTCCCCCCTTGTGGTGACTTATCATCACTAAAGTGAGGGGAGTGTCTATATAAGGTGACAGTGGGTAGGTACTCTCGTAGTTGTCACACTCTTGTGTTTTAGGTTGGGATTTTTCCAACCCACAATTTGTGTGATAACATGTTGGCATCATTTTTGGGGAGGATTTTGAATCCTCTTTTGAGCCTTAATGACACTTTGGCAAGATTTGATCCCAATACATTTACCCCTAGCTTTCCTGGTGAGTCCATTTGAGGGAAGTTCCCTTTCCATTCTTGATGAGCCTTCCATAAATCTCATTTAGTGACCCCACCGTCCAAGAACCCACCATCCTTTGCCCCCGAAAGATTCAATCCTTCTAAGGTTTATCAAAGAAATCCTCCTCATAACTCCCCCATTGTCAAAACCTTATTTCAAGGTTGCATTTCCCTCAACACAATGGCCCACACTTGGAATAGTAACCTTTTCAAACCATTGAACTTGGCTGCTATAGTTGGGTATCCCAATACCATGCCCAAGAAAATTCATAAGTGATTGCCAATGTTGTCAAAAACAATGTGATTATGCTAGAAGACTATCTATATGTAATACGCGTGGAACTATTAAATACAAAAATAGAACATGAAGATGTTGTGATGAGTATTTTATCTATGTCTCTTATTGAATATGTCCATATCCAGTTCAAAGGAATACCTGATAATCATTTGGCATCCTATGATGATTTTTCTAAGTTTTTCAAGAGAAAATGATCAACAAAGAAGGATAGCAGGATGCCACTAGCACAGTTTAATCAAATCAAGAAAAAGGAAAATGAAACACTAAAAGAGTTTGAAATCATATTTGACAAATTGTATGACCATATCCCGAAATACCTACATCCGCCAGTAGCATCCATTTGTGTCCTCTACATGAATGATTTTGAAGGAAAAATCACTTTCCTCCTCAAGGATAAAGCATCATATACTTTGGCAAAAGAAAAAGAGTATAGTACTCAGATCGAGGAAAATATTCTCATCTCAAGTATTGATCCTTTTCAGTTTCCTCAAGCCAAGGTTGAGGAAAAGACAAAGACCTCCGAAAATGTTGCACAAAATCTAATTACTCTATTGGTTCATAAATTTGATTAGATGAATACTTAGTTTGTCCAGAGCTAGAATCATATTGTGAATAGGTTGACAACGTTGGAAAGAAATCAGTTTTCTCCAAATCCATAGGTTTCCAGACAACCAAACCCAGGTTGGAAACTAAGGCCTCAATAGGAGGCAAAGGCTCTTCATACTCTAAATCTAGTTGAAATGGTCAGTACGGAAGGAATTCAATGGTGATTGCCTCGTAATAAATCACACTCAAAAGAAGAATGTCCAAGACGAATAGAGGAGGAGTGTGCAAGTTCTTTGAATCAGATGAATTTTGTTGACACCATCTTTGCTTGTCAAGAAAATGATTATATAGACATTACACATGAACAACTTGAAGAGGTCATAAAAAGAGGTGCTAGGAAGGGATTGCTTATATCACTAAACCAATTAGATGAGAATACCAAAAATAAGTTGAGGAAGAAATAAATTCTCACATATGCAAGAAGGAATAGAGTTATAGTTCCTCCACCACCAGCTCCAGTCCCTCCAACACAAGCAAAAAAGAATCCACCTCATCTTGTAAAATAAGTTCGTCTGCCCCCTCCACCGTCGATGCACAACCTTCTCTTGAAGCTTGTTCCAGCCAATAAACATATTCAATTGAATGTATATGTGTCATCCATGATGGGAAAGATGAATATGTTAGTACATATAGTTGAGATGTGCAAGATCCCATCCGTGAGAAGAGAAGTTATGGAGGTGTTGAAGGTACTCGATGAGGGAGAAGATCCTTCTGTGATTCTGAACACCATGTATCATGGGAGGCAAAGAGATGAAATCCCCCCTTTATATATTTTATTAAGGGTGAATGGTCTCCTATTGAACAATTGTATGTTAGATTATGAGGATTGAATGAACGTGATTTCCTTAAAGTTCATGGAACAAATTGGTTTGTACACAACTCGTCCATATGGGAATGAGTATGGCATTGATTCAAAGAATATGAAAGTGTATGGTCTTATAAAATATGTGAAAGCATATCTACATGATTTCCCTCATATCAGTCGCATAATGAACATAGTGGTGATCGATGTTTTGGATGTTTGGGGTATTCTTTTATCCAAGAGTTGGGCTACTAACTTGGGAGGTTTTCTTAGCATGGATCTCACCCATGCACACATTCCCATGGGAGATGGCACTTTTGAGGTCCTATATAGCTAGCAAGAATTCAAGAAGCATGTGATGGACTTAAACCACCATGATTATCACAATGATTGTGAGTTTGATGTGCATCCAAAAATCATCAAGTATGATCCACAAGATTTTCCAATCCTACAAGAAGATTGCATAAACACACAACTTCTAAGGACAAATGAATACAAGGAAAACCTTTCAAAATTCCAAGGAAAGGAACCGATATTCGTCAAGATATTGAAGAAAGAAGAAGATAAAAGAGATAAAGAGCATGAAGAATCTATCAAAGAAATGGTAAAGGCAAAACCACCTTCAGAACCCTACATTGAAAACACACCTTACATTAACTTCAATGAAGTGATCCTTGCACTTATGTGGGATAAGTATAAACAGAGGAATGACGTCTTATGTCTTGGCCCTTATTTCGTTAAGAAGAAGTCTGAGAAGGGAAAATATTACCATTACCAGTTGATGGGTGTCTTCTCTAAACTTATGTTCAAGGAACCTAACTTCTTTAGGGCCCAGGGCCCAGGTAAGTAGGTAGGTCATTTGTTTTTTCTTGCATTTGCATTTKCTTTTTCATGATAGTTTAGTTGCATTTACTTATGTTTGCATGTCATATCTGATTTTTCATTTTGCTCTACTTGCATTATTGCATAGTGGCTTTACATCATTTGCTTTTATCGTATTATATGTTAGTTATAAWWWWTTTTAAAAGGTGCAAAATTTTCTTTTGAGATTAGTTGACATTTTGGATTTTTATCATATGGAGAAAGGGTGAGGTTCTCATATGGAAATTTTGGACATTTTGTATTTTTATTAGATGTTGAGGTTCTCATGCACTCTACGGTGAGTACATGTCCCCAAGTAGGAGACAGATGTTATCACTCTTTCTTATGGATAACTAAGGAGATGATGTCTCAAGGCCCTCAGGTTGCAAACATGGAGTACCGAGAGATGGATTGACCGACAGTGCTCACAGACCAGCAGGAAAAGTCCCACACCACACCACTCATCACCTCGTGATCGATGGTTGCACTATTTCCCACACCATCTTGGCTCACAAAACACAGCATGTCTTGCTCCATGAGGTAATGAGTCTGATGTTGTGGTGAGTGTCATTTTAATAAATGAAACATTTGAGTATGTTGCAAAGGGTCCTCCCTTGATGTTGAAAATGTTTGCTTGGAAATTATTCCCTTTGCCTTATTTCACCTTGATGGTTGACATTGTTGTCCTAGTAAGTGGTCACCCTCGTGGAAAGGGTTTCTACTAGGAGGTCTCCTTGATGATTCATCATAGCGCTCCTATAGATACTTGCCACTTTTCATGTTTTTGTCCCTTTGCTTCCTCGTCTTTTGGGTTTTTGGGCCAAATTGACCCAAGAAGGGCATGTACCTCATCTCATGGAAAAAGGGGTTGAAGGATCAAAGGCTTGTAGCTGGAAAAAGATAAAATCTAATCATAAACCTTCCAGATGCTCGCCTAGGTATCCTGAGAACAATGAAATTTTTCTCACAAGAATTGAAGGACCTATAAAATAAATAACTGATTAAACGTGCCAACCAAGGCAAAGAGTGTGTGGGAAATGTTTTCCATTCTTAGGTAGAAGTCCCACACATTATCTTCAACTTGGGGAATAGGGATGATTTTAGGGATGGAAATTTATTTTTAAATGTATAAACCTTGGCGAATCTTACTAATCGTTCATATGCCAACTATAAATGTTTGGCGATATTTTTGTAAAAATATTCAAATTTCTAAGGATTTTATATAGTTTTTATAAAATTTTGGTGATTTTGAAGGTAAAATAACTTTATCCTATAGAATTTGGGCGAATCATTTTTAAAATAGTGAATCTCTTTTTTGGAAACACCATGGAAAATTAGCCCATGAGCGAAATTTAGCCCCTAAAATCATCCTTATTGGGGAAGCATAGTGTGACCAAGGTAGAGTTAAATTGGGCAATTGTTTTCATGCTTAAGTAGAATTCCCATTTTAACTTCAACTAGGAAACACTCTAATAAATCAGGCATCATGGACAAAAGGCAACACACCCTCTACAAAGGCACCCATAAATGAGACAATATGATCCCTTGTATGTCAAGAAACCCCATTCCCAAAAGTATTACCCCATCCACCTCAGACTCTTCACATGACTTAGAGAGGGTCCACCTGGGAAACACTCCTTAACTTGGTGAATGATTCACCTAATAGGTCACTATGACAACCCTCCCATACCTAAATTTGCTAAGTTGCATAAGGTATTTGAGCATTTGTTTATTTTGAGAGAGGTGATTTGATGCACATTTTCGGGTGGTTCTTTTATTATATATGTCTTACTTCACATGATGCTTGTGACTTGTGAGTCCTTGGAGGGTGAATTTGCTTCTGTTTGTAGGGCCTTGGCATGTGGAAGTCATTTCATGAATGCACAAGGTCACTTGGACCTTCACTTAGGGCATGGAGCCCACAATATGGATGTTGTGCCCCTTCGCCTTGGACAGTTGGAATGTTTCCTTTGGAGGCATAAGAGGACACATTAGAGGATGATACTAGCCCTCCACTTGCCCAACATTTGTACTTGGAGGCTCAAAATTTCACCTTTTAGTGCATGACATCACATTTTAGGGCTAGGGTTTGATGGTGTTGGTGGATTTGATTATGACTTGGCATGGTTTTAATGGAGGGAGGCCCTTGTGCATGGAGGCCATGCCTTTGGAGGCCCAACATGTAAGGTTTCTAGAGAGGTAGTGGGGGGGGCAGAGGGCCCATAGTGATAATAGTGGAGACCATTCAATGTAAGGTGGACTAGGTCCACTATATTATTAAATAAGGCCCAATATGGTAGTTAGATATAATAAATGGGTAATTAGATATAATAAATGTAAGAGGACTTCTTCGAAGGTTCTACTTCTAGAAGATTCCTCCTCTAGAATGTTCTTGGGTGATGGTAGCACTATATAAAGGGGTTTAAGCATTGTAATGAGATATTAAGAGAATTATTGCATTGTGTATCGATATCTTAATAGTAGGATTCCCCCTCGAAGAGGCAAGCGAACAGGAGAGGATCCCTTCCATAATAGGATCCATTGTATGGTGTTTCCCTACCTCAAGGGTTTGGTAATAATAAAGTGTGGTTTCTTCTATTTTGCTTTGTGGATCTATTGTGTATTAAATATTTTTGGTGATTATATTTTTAGATCTATTTTGGGTTCTTAACAAGTGGTATCATAGCACTTTCCTTGGCAAACATTGTGGGCAAATATTTTTTATTTTTGCAGATTTTTTTCGGAGAAGAAAAAAGAGGGCCGTGACATTCTAGAAATTTTCGGTATATTTTTGTGCAAAATTTGCAGAAACAGGTTGTATATATGATTTCCTCTCATAAAAACACCCAAGTTGAAAAAACAAATCATCCGAAACGGAGTCCGGGAAGTCAAGATATTGAAGTTTTAAAATCTGAAAATTTTCAAGGTTTTTTCCACAAACGGCGACGCGATTTTTTTATTTCTGTAGTAACTGGAGGAAGAATTTTCCCAAAACAAATTACATATCTGAGTTTATCTCACAATTTCACCCAATTTCAAAAACAAAATCAGCCGAAACGGAGTTCGAGAAGTGAAGTTATGAGCATTTTAAATTCAGCAGTTTTTCAAGGTTTTTCCGGAAAACGCCACGCTTTTCTGCAGTAATTTATTGTTCTATTTTTTGGGTTTTTTCATGATGGTTGCAAGACCGAAGAGTTCATAGAGTGATTAGATGGATATTTCCTCTCAAAACCTCAAATAAATTCTTGAAGCATTCAAATCCCAATTGTATGACACATTGAATGACAAATTTTATGCCTTTGGA
>ML816338.1:0-22426 GCA_009831015.1 Picea engelmannii | reverse complement strand
GGCTTACACCCTCCTAGATTTACCTTGCTAGTTGTGTTTTCTCTAGAGAGTAAAAAGGATTACACCCCTAGAGAAATAATACAACTAGCCCTTATAATATGAGACCCCATAACCAAATTGATAAGGCACTATTCTAATTTGCATTGGAGAAATAAAATCATTGCATTGGAATACGTGAATTGTTGAGATATTTCATGTTTTCAAGTTGGAATCAATTTTACATGTTATAAGCTTGCTTGATCCACTAAGGCATATATATTAGCCAATTGATTCTTATTTCTGGTATAACTTAAAGCTATAGCCATTAGGGCTGCAGTAACTCTCTCTTTAATCATTTTTTTCACTCTTTCTATAGTTGAAAATTGCAAGTAAATAATTCTAATTATTCTTCTTGTCAAGGGATTTCATTAAAGTACTTTTCTTGTGAATTTCAATGGCTAAAAATTGTTGTTGTAGCAAAATTTTGCTACAGCCACAAGGATGCCCTAATATATTGTTGATATCATCATTTTTAAGCCCTCTTTCACCATCAAAATGTGTGTCTAAGTATCGGGATATTACCTACATGTTTAGTACTTGATTTCCCAATAATTATTTTATGTTTTGTGTGGTTAATTTTTCAGCTATTAACATTTTATATTGTTGATATATATATGTTCTGCTACAATTTTGTGACAGCAAGGTTTCTTGCTTGTTCCCATTTGGTTTAAGGCTTGTGCATCTATCTTGTGTCTTGTTCCAAGCAGGTGTAACATTGTCTTGTAGATACACCATACTTTGGCAACCATCCTTCATCAAGAAGACTCTCTTCCAAGTCTTTTCCTCACCTCCAATCTTGACCTATAGCAGTTTTCACCATCATCATCTCACTTTCCATTTCAATTCCCCTAGGGTCACTAGGATTCCACCCTTGTAGTGACTTATCATCACTAAAGTGAGGGGAGTGTCTATCTAAGGTGGTAGTGGGTAGGTACTCTTGTAGATGTCACACTCTTGTGGTTTGGGTTGGGCTTTACCCAACCTACAATTTGTTCCATAACAAGCCCAAAAGCGAGGAGGAAAACCTTTGGCATGTAAAATACATCTAGCCATTTCAACTAATGTCCAATTCTTGTGTTCTGGGATGCCATTCTGCAGAGGTGTGTCAGGAATCGATCCCTTTTGGTCAATACTAGATAGAACTAGGTATTCTTCAAAAGGTCAATTTAAGTACTCACTACCATTTTCTAATCTCAAGAACTTAGTGGGACAGCCACATTGATTTTCAGCAAAGGCTCTAAATTCTTTGAACTTTTCAAATACGATATTTTTTTATTCAGAAAATAAACCCAAGTGAAATGAGAGAGATCATCAATGAAAGTCAAGATATACCTTGCACTTTCCAGGGAATGTAGATTGATGCAACAAACATCACTGTGAACCAAGTTCAAGAGGTTTTGTGCTTTCCATGCTTTTCCAAATTCAAAGGGTTCTTGATGATGTTTTCCAAGCACATATCCTTTACATATTCCATCAGGGAGGACACTTTAGGTAAACTAGCAACCATTGTTTGAGTTTCCATCGACTACAGAGTTCAAAAATTCAGTTGTCTGAGTCGTTCATGCCAAATTCAAATCAACTCATCAGTGTGAGAAAAAAGAGCAGTCAATTCAGTGTCAGGTCGATTCATGTCACAAAACTTATAAAGATTGTCCTTCGGGTCGAGAAACCGTCTGGAGAAAATCGACTGACCTTTCTTCAAATATCAAACAAAGAACCGTTTTAGCCAAAACCCCACAATATTACCTATCTATCTTAGCTAGGAAACAAAAAAAAACTTGGCACTAAGGTTTGGCACATGATAAGCATCAACAATTCTCCCATGTCAATAGGAAACATCACCCTGACTAGAAATATCGAGAGAAAAATCATCGGAAACATAAATATTCCTCTCCTCGGCTTCATTCAAGGACATGAAAAAGGAAGCATACTTAGCCATATGATGAGTGAACCCAAAGTCAACTATCCATTTTTTCTACGTAGAATGAGATAGCAAGGCTTGAGAAATTCTGATTTGGAAGGTGAAATTATCAACTGGTCGACGAACATCAGACACGTCTCCTTCAAGGTGTTTAAATTTCACCTCTAAATCGTCTCTCTTCTTGTAGCAGAACTTCTCCACGTGTCCAATCTTTCCACAACACTGACATGTCTTCTTCTTTCGACTTTGACGGGGTGCATCTCCTTTCCCTTTAGGTTTTTAGTCGAAGCATCCAAGTCTCTTTGTAGGGGTATCAAACTATCCTCTTTCCCTGTGATTCGACTTTCCCTTTCCCTTGAGAAACTGGACTTGATGTTTACCACCAATCTTGCATTCTTCAATAAATATATGTTCATCAGTGAAGAAAAGACCATAAAAGGATTCAAAAGTGTAATCCTTACCATCTTCCTTTTGTTCTTGCCAGTTGGTGTGGAAATTGGAAATGAACATGTCGAATGGTGTTCTCAAATTCATATGTACCAAATCAATGAGTTGTTTGTATTTATTTAGGTAATTATTTCCACATTCACCCAACTTCAATTACAGTTCCTTCACATGCACCAAATATTCCTCTATTATGTCAAAGGAATGAGGATAGAGAGAGATCAAATCTTTCTCCAACTGCATGGCACGGATTTCATCGACTATGTTGAATAGTGACTTCAGCTTCTTCTAGACTCAATGAGGGCAGTCGAATCCATTGATTTGAAAATAAATATCCTGTGAAATATAGGCCATGATGACCCCTACATCCTCATCCTTCTTTCCATCAGCAATGAACTTTGCTTGATCATCTTTTGGATCTAGAATCACAGTCTTCATAGACTATCACAATCCTTTACTCTTCGGTAGGGTTTCCATGTCTGGTGCCCATACTGCCTAATTTGATCCATTCAGAATTACAGGATTGATATTTGAAGCCATATTTGATATCTAGACAAATTGTATTTGTTTCCACATGTTATAGTCTGCAAACCATTGACCCAAGGTCAATCACAAAACAGATCAGACTCAACATGGTTTGTGGATAACTAGTGAGGTTTTAAACCATCGGCTATGATAACATGTTGGGGATTGGGTGTAACCTAAAACAAAATAGACAAACAATGTAGATAATCGAAGAGGAAATAATATTTCGAAGATAAAAAATAAAATAAAAAGGTGGTGTTTAAAGACACTAATACGACACTTAATCATAATGCATTATGATCATAACATCACAATGTATATTGGACATTTATACACAACAAGAATTTTTCCAAGATGATAATGACCCTTTGAGTCTTCTATTTATAGCTTCAATATCTAACCAACTTCCTTGAAATTGGGAGGATCTTGTCCACATACAACTGTCGATTGTTAGAGTTGACTCTGTCAAATATGTGTTGTCAAGTCTGATGGAAAAGGATGTTTGACTCGATTGTCCATGTGTCCAACTCAAAGTCGATTACTCAGTTGGTCGATCCATCGACTGACTAGCTTCGACTTATGTTTGGTTGTTCATCTGATGGGCTTGTCGACTACTCGATCGATTGATGTAGATATCAGGTCGATCGCCCGACTGATTGTTTCCAGATGTAGGGTGATTACCCAACCGATTGATTCTAGGAGAAGTACAATGAACCACCATGACTTGATGTTCCAAAACTTCTTCCTTACTGATCAACATGTTATCAATCATTATGCTCAATACCTTTTCTAAAATCCTAGCTAAAGATATATTCCTCGAGTTGAAGCACATACTCCTTCATATCTTCAGTTGTAGGAGAGTTGGTTTCACTTTCTTGTTTCTTGCTACCTTTCCTTCTATAAGGGTTCGATTCACCTCCTCTTTTTCTAGCAAGACCTAACCAGAGTTTTCAATTGAAAAAGGCCTCACCGACATAGTGGGTGAGTTAGGAACATTGTGCACTTGATCATCTGCTAAATAAAATTGCATCATAAACCTCTTCATTTACTTCCATGTATAGGTATCATATTGTTGTTTCACCATTCATAGTGCATATTTATCTTATTGATGCACCTTCATATTGTGTGTGGTTTATTAGTTTATATATAAGCACTAGATTAGGTTTCTTGTTTTGTATATTTGCATTGATTGATATGTCTTATTTAGTATTCATTTATTTATTTATCTTATTTTTCTATTGCATATCACTTGCACATTTTGTGTGCCCCTTTTTATATTGCATTACTTGGCTTTCTCGATGATTATGTCACATTTGAGGTTTTTCTTTCATAATGTATACTTACTTTCTCATTTTGCATATCACATTACAATGTACGTGAAATTTAATTTTGTTGATTACACATTGCATGTAGTTTTGGGTTGTCCTCGTAGTACACTTACATATTGTATATCACATGGTCTTCTTTCCATTAATCTTATGACATTGCCTAACATTAATCGTGTTGCATATTGTATTACTTTATCATTTGGATTGATTGCTTAGCACCTTATATTACATTTATATTGTATCATATTGTGTACATTAGAGTTTTTCTTATATTCATATCTTTGATTGTGCATCTATGTGTTTATGCTTGACAACATAAATTTAACATTAATAAATATAATAAGCTCACAAAAAATCAAAGTGAAATAAGCGACAAGTTTGGTTTTTTCCCTCTTGCATTTTCTTTTGTTCATATCATTCCCACCAATTTAATAGTGATTGTTTGTCATCTCATTATTTCCTTTTACATTGTGCTTACTTAATTGTCATCATTTTTTGGCATAATTGGCTTGCATCTATAGTCACATATTTTCATTATTTCACATTTTCCTTTTCCGTGACAATTTCTATATCCATGTGATGGTAAATGGTTGTCAAGGGTCCAAGAGGTCTTAATCAAGAGGTTATATGGTTAATGGGTGGGAAATTTTCTCTTAAATGTCACTCACTCTAGGTTAGTTAATGGGTTCAAAGTAAGAAATTGGATCAATTACTAATTCAAGGCCAATGAATTCAACTAGTACATTATTAATTGGGTTTGGATCCACAATTGGGGGTTATACGCCTAAGGGTTATGTCTCTACACCTGGCTTTGCTTCTATTGAATAAACATTTACCTTGGTTGTTAGTGATTCAAGTAGGGTGCTATATCTACTATTTAGGCATACAGAATTGCAACTTTATCTAACATGCATTCTAACATGTCAACACAATGAAAACTAGGAAGCCCAAAAGTCAGTGCAAACAACCCTTGTGGAGCATACCTAGAAGCCTTTGTGGCCTCATGCACATGATCACAATGGAAAAGGATGGCTCCTAAATTTTTCATATAATTCTATTTAATTTTTATACTGCAATGCTTAACCTAAAATTTAACCAAAATCTTTTTTATCCTTTTTTCCTAAAGTATAGTGCATGTTAAGGCCGTAAATTTACAAATTTTGAACTTTCAAAACAATTATTTGTGCACCTTTCAATTGAACATGTAAAATGTGACCATCAAAACAGCACATTCAATGATCATTAAACAATTAATTGGGTAATCAATGACAGTTAAATCTTGATAATTTTTGTCAAGTTCTTCCCTCTCAGCAACCACTTAATGTTAGGGACCTAACCTCCCTAACCCATCAAATAGGTAGAATAATATGTTTTCTATGTAATAATTGTTGACATTAATAAATAAGGCATATGTAATAATGTGAACACGTCTAATGTAACAAGACTTAATAGAAGCTTTCGCTTCTAGAAGGATATTCCTATAGAATGTTCTCGAGAAGATAGAAATATTATAAATAGAAGTAGAAAGCATGGGAAATTTTGTCTTGAGAATTATTTTTTAATTGAGATTTTCTCTATTGGAGGTTTCCCCCTCAAAGAGACAAGTGAATTTGCATTTCCATCAATAAAGGTATCATTTCTGGTGTTATAGTTCTCCATATTTTGTTGTTTATGCTGGTATTTGTCATAATAATTATGTTTTTTCTCTGACTAATACATATGGTACCTTACAAGAGGTATCAGAGCACTTTCCTTTGCAGAAATTTTATACAATTGTTTTTTAGGATAAATACATGTACTACTAGCATTTTTAAAGCATAGTGTCATTCAATAGGTAAAACTGTGGTTGGGGAAGACTACATGCAGAAGATACAATCGTTTTCACAGGTCAATTGAAATAAATGTTTCATATTGTTGGAAACCTGTGTAACCCTTGTTGGTACCCCTTTGAGTAGTACTACATTATATTGGACCTGTACATGGCCATTCACTCCCACGGACCCTTGGGTATATAGGGAGTCCCCCAGGTCTCCTAAAACTAGCTATATATCATATTATCATCTGCCTAATTTTTGGGTATGTGTTATATTCTTATCACTAGGCCCCCCCTTGGGGGGTGCAGGGGAGAGAAATCCCCCTGCGCGGGGCTTCGGGGGCAATGCCCTTGAGAAAAAAAAATCCTCAGGAAACATGTCGCATTTTGCCCCGTTTTTTATGTTGCCTCGATTTTTGTGTCCATTGTTGGGTGGTTTTTGGCACATGGTTTTTTGTCGATGGTTTTCTATTTCTGGTTAAGGAATTAGGGTTGTTGACTAATCCAGGTCATTGGGTTAGGGTTTTGGATGTCATTGGATCCTATATGTATATTGTATTGTAAACAATGTATCACTATGAATTAATATAGAATATGTTGGTTTTCTTGGTTTGGGTTTCCAGGGAAAAATATCTGTGTAATGTTTGTATTTGCCATTGTATTTTTTTTGTTCTTTTATTGAAAATTTGTTTGCAGTAAATATTGTACAAGGTTAAAATCTACACTAACTGCTATAGTGGCACTGAGAACAACACTCAGGAAGATCACTCTCTCATACCCCCTTCATCGTTGATCCGGATTTAGGAGAGGAACGAAATGATTATAGACTGAATACCATAAACAGAAAGATAGGAAGAATAACACAAATATTCAATGAACAATATCTTCTATTAAATAATGAAATAGGCTGAAAATGTAAAACTGCAGAACTGAAACTTGTTTGAATGGTGGTAGTTATCTCTAAGAAGAGACGTGGTTGTTATGTGCATCTGTCTAAGCAGAAAATGGATTACAATGAGGCTCCATAGGCCTTTTTCATATTACTCATGAATTCCAAAACCCTATACATACAAAAACCTAACCCTAGAAGGTGAAACGCCAAAATTCATGTGGGCCCTATGGGTAAGTTGGTGTAATTTGGTACCTCAACTTCCTAGGGTCATAACTTTTGCATATGACCTTTGTTTTAGGTGCGTGATAGCCTGTTGGAAAGGTCTTTTAGAGAGATACACATTTGGCCATCAGACTCTAACTCCGTCTACATTCTGACTATGGCGAGCCAAAAAAACAATGTTTAGGGCCTCAAAACAACCCTGAAAGTACAAGGAGATGTGTCGATATGAAAACATACAAAATAGGCCAGTTGGATTAGGTGAGAGGCCACCCGTATCCACCTAGAGAATGTGTGAGGCTTCAGACATCCCCAGAACTGTATAACTCATAATTATAAAGCAGTAGAGAAAGACATGTTGAACAAAAAATGGACACGAGGAGCCAATTGGAATAGGTGGGTGGCCACCAATATCCATCTGGATCAATCGTGACCTCCATATTTCCAAAGTTGATATGAATAAATTTGATGGCTCGGACCCCACAAGCTGGGTTACTCAAATGGAACATTATTTATCACTAAATTATTGATGGAATTACTGATGATTTGGCAAAACTTCATATCAGTGTCCTCCATTTGGATATTGAACGTTGGAAATGGTGGAAATGGCGTAAAAATTCACCCCAAGGGTATATTACTTGGACCCAGTTGTTTATGACCTCTATGAACGATTTAAAACCAACACCCATAATTTGGGTTGCATGACCAAGATGAGACAGTTTGGTACAATGGAAGAATATATCATCGCTTTTGAGCACTTTTCTTTCAGAACATACAGCATGTCCGACAACTTCTTCCCTAAATGTTTTATTAGTGGCCTTAAAGATGACATATAAGCCCATGTGTTAATGGCTCACCCCAAGACTCGGCTTGAATCCACTCATTGAGCCAAGGAAGCACAACATATAGTCTCTTCCTAGAGAACAAAACCCTCAATTATGTCTCATCCCTGGCCCACCACTCTCGCCCCTCCTTCCTCTCCTCTCAAGCTCCACAAATTAACCAGAATTGAAATGGTTGAATGCCAACTAAAGGGTCTCTACTATAACTATGATGACAAATATTTTTTAAGGCACAAGTGTAAGCAACAAAAGATTTTTATGGTCATTTATGAGGACATTTTTGAAGAGGATGTCGATGATTCCTCTCTTAAATATCTGCCCCAAAAAGATGCCCATACCCCACCCTCTAATGCCCCAGAAGTTGAACCATGTATTTCCCTGAATTCCCTCACTAATATCTATATTCCTGAAACCCTTAAACTAATTGGCTATATCAAGCATAGGAAAGTCATCACCCTCATCAACAGTGACAATACCCACAATTTTATTCATTTCCACATTGCCCAAGAGACCATGTGTTATATCCATGTTGTCAACAATTTTCAAATCATGATTGCCAATGGAGGTTCCATGAAATGTGGAGGGCATTTTGAAAATGTGTACCTACAAATTGGTCATTATCACTTAAAATATCATATGTTTTCTATTGACATGGTTGGTTGTGAAAATGTCCTCAATGTTGAATGGTTCCACACACCAGGCCCCATCACCATGTATTTCAAGGATTTAACTAGGAGCTTCCAACAGGATCGACAACAATATCAGATCCAAGGAATCACAACATGTTTCCATGAGATCATCATATCCCACCGACTGGAGAAACTACTAAAAAAAGGTCACTCTAGCATTATTACACAACCGAATTCCATTTAAGCCATTGAGACCGCCTCTGCTACTGTTCATCCTGACATACAGTCTCTTCTCTCCAAACACAAATATGTTTTTGACAACCCACAAGAAATTCCCCCTTATCGTGACGCCCATGATCATTCCATTCCCCTTGTCCTTGGTATTCTCCCTCCCAATGTTCATCCTTATCATCACTATGTTTCCCAAATGAATGAAATTGAGAAAAGTATTCAAGAATTGCTAGTGAAAGGTGTTATTCGTCCTATTACTAGCCCTTATTCTTCTCTAGTTGTCAAGGTACTCAAGAAAGAAGGTGCATGTCGCATGTGTCCTAAGTCTAGAGCACTCAACAAAATTACCATCAAAGATAAATTCCCTATTACTATCATTGATGACCTTTTGGATGAGTTGAGTGGTGCTCAGTTCTTCAGTAAACTTGATCTACGATCTGGCTACCACTAGATATGTATGAAAGAGGTCGATATCCCAAAAATTGTCTCCAACTATTGTCTGATACCATTAATTAAATGCATCTACAACATGTTGTAATTGACATGAATGCAGCTAATAACTCATTACAACGTCATATAAATAATTTTCATACATAGAGTTCATGCACAACAATTAAAACTCATAATGCAAGACAGAAACAAAATAACACTTATATTTTGAAATACTCGTGCAACCAGCTGCTCAGGATAGACGTTCCACCCAACCATAGAATTTTTGATCTAGATATCAACAAAAAGTCACCCCCATGATGGGGCTAGCAATCCAAAAAATAGTGTGGCCTCTCACTGTCCACTCACAGCTCAAAATATCCCACAACCCACTGGTATTCTCCTACAACTATCTCAATTTTCCACCAACTCTCTTCCTCTCGACCTACCCAAACCAAGGAATGTACCCCTTCACTACTATCATTCCATCAAGAATCCCATTCATTTATTAGGGTCTATATGGCATAGGTAGCCAGGAATCTCACCACTAGGAAACTCAAGGGAGCTCACTGCTAGGACAACTACTAGGAAAACAACAACAATCACTTGTTGTTACAATGCAACTCACACAAGAGTTCACTCTTTAGGCTTGACAACACGGATCTTCAGTCTTCTACTCCAAATATTCTCCAGGATTATCCCTCCATGATTGCTCTAGCTTCAATCCTTTTCTTTCTTGTTATTTGTTTGTTGTTCATGCAAAACACGATTGTCCAAAATCTGCATGTTCTCCCATAAAATATTCCTCTCTTTTCCCAAAGCTAGTTGACTCCCACATTCCCCAATGTTGATTTTACTTCATCCTCATGCTCCCAATAATTATGGGATGTGAATTCTCACACCCACTCTCTTACATGCATTCAATTATTGGCTCTCATACACTCAAACATAAAATAGAAGGTTGTCCCCAGTGATAATAAAATTTAGAAAAGTGGGTTGAATTGATACCCATAAATAATTACCCCCTTGGGAACCTCTTGGACAATCCTAGACATCCCCCTCTCTTGTGGATTAATCATCCCCCATCTTTGTCCATGTCCTCTAACATCTAGCATCAGATTTTATTTATTAAAAATTCAGAAATACCACAGAAATACAAATCCACACATTACATCGCTTAGCCATGGCCACATGCATATCTATATTATACATTGATTAAAATGGGGATTATAGCAGGGATGTTACATTCCCCATCCCCTACAATTGTGCACAGTCCTCAGTGCACAACACCATGCCAAAAAACATATACAATTTACATCACAATACTTAAAAAAATATTTTTTTGCAATTTTACAACTCCAACAACAGTTCCAACCATAATATATTGTTTTTCTCAACTTGTTGACACAAGGAATGTGCCCCTTTCACTGCTCTCAGTCCATTGGGATGCACCACTCTTTTATCAAGGTTGTTAGCACAAGTATCCAAAATTTCGAAGATGTGGTTCTGGAACTCTAACTGCCCAAAAATTGAATCTTGCATTTTTAACTTCTATTTTCTTCAAAATTGACAAAAAATTCTGAGTATTCCTCCCACATAGTTTATGCATGCTTTGATGATGCATATTTAAGACTGTATAAAGTACATTGAACCTTTACCATCCCTATGTATTTGTTCCTGAGCACTTTGAATTTTTTTTCCAGGATGTGTATTGGTTCCACCTGGAAAAACCCTTCGTTTTCCACCTAGATCACAGTCCAATCAATTATGTGGTTAGAGTCAAGATCATATTTCATTAATAATGACACATGAAATACATTATGCACTCTCATGGATGAAGGAAATGTTAGCATGTATGCAACTATCCCTATCTTCTCTAATATTTCAAAAGGCCCACAATATCTTGCTGCCAACTTTGGGCAACAATGCAATCTTAGCGAACTTCTTTTCACTTTCACTTTTAGAAAAACATGTTCACCCACTTTAAAATCCCTACAAACTCTATTCTTGTTTGCATAAATTTTCTTCCTATCCTGGGCAGTCTTTAAATTATGCTTGATGTTTGTCATCTTCTCTTCCATTTCCTTCAACAAATCTAGCCCAACAATAGATTTGTCTGCTAGGTTATCTCAACTCACTGGTGTGTTACACTTCCTTCCATACAATTCTTCAAATGGACTCATTTTTAATGATTCCTGGTACACATTATTGTAAGCAAATTCAACTAAATGAATATAATCTTCCCACTCGGATGGCTAGTCCATCACATACATTATGAACATGTCCTCAAGTATCTTGTTAGTCCTCTATGTTTTCCCATCTGACTTAGGTTGATATTTTGTACTAAGATTTAGATTTATCCTAAAGAATTTGAACAAACCTTTCCAAAAATTGGATGTAAAATTTGGGTCTTTGTCTGAAACTATTGCTTTGGGAACTCCATGTAGCTTGGCAAGTTCTTTCATGTATATTTCTACAATATTTTTTTTCTTGTGTGTAGTCTTTACTAGAATAAAATGCGCAACCTTAGTCAATTTTTCCCCACTACCATGATGGAATCATATTGCTTCATTGTTTTGGGAAACTTTGTAATAAAATCAATTGTAACTACTTCCCACTTCCATTCTAGAATGGGAAATCATTGTAGCAGTCCAGTTGGATGTCTATGCTCGGTATTCACCTTTTGGCACACTAGACATCTTGATATGTAATTAGCCACTTTTTTCTTCATTTCGATCCAAAAGTATTGACTTCTCACAACTGTAATTGTTTTTTGATATCCTTGGTGCCCAGCATATGTCACATTGTGCATTTCCCTCATCACTGTATTTTTTAGCTCACTGGAATATGGCACATATACCTTAACTATGTACATGAGAACTCCATCTTCCTAGAGCTCATAATATTTAAATTTTTGTTGTAAATTACCTTGATGTAATGTTTATTTTAGTTCTAAATAGTGTTGATCTGAATTTTTTTGTTGCAATAATTTTATCTTTCAGATCATTCATGTACATGTTGATGACTGCAATATGCATCTCATGTGCTCTCATACTAAGTGCATCATCCACTTGATTCTCTTTTTCCTTGATGTGTTTAATTTCAAAGTCATATTCACTCAGAAATTCAATCCATCTAGTTTGTATGGCATTTAATGTGGGTTGTCCAAACAAATGTTTCATATGTCACTAGTTTGTACTTAGCTCAAATTTCATCCTCGTGAGGTAATTTCTCCATATTTTTAATGGATGAATAATGGTTGTTAATTCTAGATCATGGGTGGCATAATTCCTTTCATGCTCTTTTAATTTCCTAGACTCGTAGTATTCCACGTGATCCCCTTGAGTGAGGACTCCATTGAGCCCTTCCTTGTGTGCATCAATGCACACAACAAAATATTCATTCGGAACTGCAATATTCAATATTGGTGCATCAGTCAATATGTCTTTCAGTTGTTGAAACTTTCTTCACACTTGGGAGTCCATTCAAATTTCACTCCCTTCTTTTGAAAATAAGTGATTGGGATTGCAATATTTGAAAATCCTTTTATAAATCTACAGTGATAACCATCAAGACCCATGAATGATATGACCTCTATAACATTTCTTGGTATTGGCCATCCTCTAATTGCCTCTATATTCTCGGGATCAATTGTTATCCCCTCAACTGAAATAATATGGCCCAATTAATTAATCTTCTTTTAATATAATATGCACTTACTTATCTTGGCATACAACTTGTGCTCTCTCAAAACTTGCAACACCATTCTTAAATGTTTCTCATGCTCTTCCTCTATCTTTGAGTATATGAGAATATCATGTAAGAAAACAATCACAAACTTCTCTAGGTACTTCGTGAGCACTCCATTCATCATGCACATAAAAACAGTTGGGGCATTTCATAGCCCAAATGGCACTACTATAAATATATAATGCCCATATATTTTCCTGAATATTGTATTGTTGATATCCTCTTCTTTTTTCCTCACTTGACAATAACCTGATCTCAAGTCAATCTTGGAAAATATGCTTGCACCTTGCAGTTGATCAAATGAGTCAACAATCCTTGGCAAAGCATATTTTTTCTTTATGGTGACCTTGTTCAGTTGTCTGAAATCAATAAAGAGCCTTAAGGTTCCATATTTATTTTTCACAAAAAGAACTTGGGAACCCCAAGGTGACACACTTGGATGTATATAACCCTTCTTTAACAACTCTTCAAGTTGCATCTGCAACTCTTTCAATTCTAGTGTGCCCATTTTGTAAGGTGTCTTGGAAAATGGTGCAGCTCCCAACACTAAATCGATATAGAAATCAATGTCCCTCTTTGGTGGTAGTCCTGGGATTTCCCAAAAAACATCTTCAAAATATCTCAAGACCGGATGGTCTTCAATACTTGTCACTTTATCCCTAGATGCCTCTTCCATATGTGTTGTAAAAATTTGACATCCTTTCCTAAAACTCGTTTTTACTTGCATGGATGAAATTTTTCTAACAGTTACAGCTCTCGAAATGCTTTCGATTTTTCCTTGTTTCCCTCCCTCATCAAGACAAATGATTGTCTTGTTGTAACAATCTAGGACAACATGGTGTTTCTCCAACCAATACATTCCAATTAGACAATGAACCCATTGGTATGATGTTCACATCTACCTTTGTGCCAATTCCATTCATGTCTATGGGGAAATATTTAAACAACTCACTCATTTTCCTCTTAGCCCATGTGGTCAACTGAACTAATGAAGATTTATCATGCTTACTTCTTTGTAAGTGAAATCTTTCAACAATGTTTGAACTTATGTAACTATGGCTAACTCTAGAATCAATTAAAATTGTTATGGGTTGGTCATCAACCTTACCTTACCTTCCACTTTAAGTATGGGGGATTGATATCTTGCTTGCTTGTTGTCCAAGGCCACATAAATCCTTGGCATGTTTCCTCCCATATATTCAATTGTTTCATCCTTCTGAATGTTGTGGATAGTGTTCATTATTTCTCTTTTGTGAGGGAAAGTCCCTATATAAGTGATTTAGTTCACATATCCAATATTGTACAGGTTGTTTCATTGGCCTTTTCCCAAATGAATCTGTCATCCCTTGATTTTCCTTGTTGATTTGTTTGTGAGATTTTCTTGAAAAAGGGAGGCTTAAAACTTGTTTTCCTTTTATCCCTCTTTCCTTTCATTTTGTCATTCCAAGATTTTTGGAAAACTAGACTTCCTATGTTCTGCTCATAAAGATGATTTTCTCTCCTTATGGCCTCCTCAAAAGTCGTAGGGTTATCATATTGTATCTTTTCATAGTAGAAGGAGGTTAACCCACTCATAAACCTTTGGATTTTGAATTTCTCGTCCTTTACAAAATCCACACACTTCATCAATTCAAAGAATCTCTTCTCATATTCATCCATGGTCATGCTTCCCAATTTGATTTCAAAGAAATCTTTCATCTTCCTTTCATAGTAGTGCTCGAACAAATATTTTTATTGGAAATATCCTTTGAACCACCTCCATAAGATTTTATTCTCATCAAGGTGCTTTAATTTCTTAAGATGATCCCACCACATGGTTTCATTTCCTTGCAAGTGGTAGGTTGCAATTATAGATTCTACCCTTGAGGGGTAGCCACTCAACTAGAAATATTTATTCATTTCCAACAATCAAGAATCAACCTATTATCCTTTCTTGTCCTCACCATTTAAAGTTGGTGTCTTGATTTTCCTGAGTTCACCTTGCAAGATGTCAGACTCGGGCCTTCTCCTCTGCCTTCATACTTGAGACACACTTGGGTTTCTTTCTGGCCCTAAACTTACATGAGCTCTCTTAGTGGATTTCTTTTGGGAATTATGGCACATGCTCATACTTCTTGACTATCTCTCATTCCCATGATCATCCCTTCTATTATGGGATCTAGATGTTTTCAATTTTATAGCACTAGTTGCTTGTTGTGTGCCAGAGTCTTTATTGGCTTGCCTTTGCAGCATATTTAGACTCTAAAGTATCTCTTCTTGAGCCTTCATAATCTTCTCATTATCTACCCTATAACTATGCACTTATGTTTGCAGGATCTTGCTTGCCTCTTCTCCCATTAGACTTTGTCTCAGCATTTCCCATGCTAACATGAAAACCTATGAACTACTCCTCATGGTTTTAAGATCCTTGGGCATCTTCCATAACTCCAATCCACATATAAGAGAAAAATTTGTTTTCTTATTCCTCTAATTTTTCAATAAATGTGCATGCAATCATTATTGTTAGAACATGCATACTATAAAACATGTCATTAATATGAATGAAATTCTTTAGCGATTCGGCCAAAAAAACCATCAACCATTAGTTATTTCTTGTTTGACATGGAAACCAAGCTTACATGGCATGACATGTGGGTGATGACATGGAAACCCGGTTGATCTGGCATGACACTTGGAGGTTAACATGGCATGACGCGCAGATGATGATGTGGCATGACACATGATCCTCCTCTCTCGATCATCGATGATCAACAACTTCTCTTGGATGAACTGGCACTTTGCTGATTTAGTTAACCTGACCATCGGCCATGGGCGATTTCTATTGGCAAACAAAAACTTCGTCAAATTTGTTTACTCAATGAATCTCAGTCATCGATCTACTCCACTTTCCAAGACACCAAAAATTGATCTAGACCGTTGATTTGCTTCACCTTCCCAACTGCCAAAACTGAATATATATCATCGATTTGATTCACGTTCCAAACTAATTAAAATGAATCTCGGTCATTGATTTCGAAATCAAACACGATCTCGTTCGTCGATATATCAAACTTCTCCTAATTCTATAGCATCCATTAAAACATGAATTTCGACCTTTCAAGTCGAATTTTAACTCTGCAACTCTACATATTGATGCCATTCATCACCACTAAGAGGGTTCTGAGGAAATTTTAAACTCGAATATGCTCATGAATTTGGGGATTTCATTCTCTTTTTTACCATTTTTCCCCAAATCCTTCACATATCAAAATCTGTGATAGTGAATTTTACCAATTTCTTGTTGGTCCTTGGCCCATGTGGCTCTAGTGTTGAACCATAAGCTTTGATACCAATCTGTAACATTCCCTAGCCTAGTTGAGGACCATTACATGCAAAAATACTTGTAAATTGATTTTTTTCTGCTAACTAAATTCTTGTAGCTTACTAGCTACGAATTACACATAGATTTAACTATTGTATGATACCATTAATTAAATGAACCTACAACATGCTAAAATCAACATAAATGCAACTAATAACTCATTGCAATAGCATATAAATCAATCGTGTACATAGATTTCATGCACAACAATTAAAACTCATAATGCAAGATAGAAACAAGATAATACTTATCTTTTGAAATGGTTGTGCAACCAGCTTCTTGGGATGGACGTTCCACCCAACCATATACTCATTGTTCTAGATATCAACAATAAGGCACCCCTGGGTTCGGACTAGCAATCCACAATAGAGGGTGACTTCTCACTATCCACTCACAACTTAGAAAATCCCACAACCCACTGGTATTCTCCTACAACTATCCTGATTTTCCATTAGCTCTCTTCCTCTCGACCTGCCCAACCCAAGGAATGTACCCCTTCACTACTCTCATTCTATCAAGCATTCCATTCATTTATCAGGGTTTCTCTGGCACAGGTAACTAGGAAACTCAAGGGAGCTCACTGCTAGGAAGACTACCAGGAAAACAACAACAATCACGTGTTTTTACAGTGCAACTCACACAGGAGTTCACTCTTTAGGATTGAAAACCTAGATCTTTAGTATTCTAATCCAAATATGCTCAAGAACTCTCCCTCCATGATTTCTCTAGGTTCAATCATTTTCTTTCTCGTTCTCTGCTTGTTGTTTATGCAAAAAATGACTTTCCAAAAACTACATGTTCTCCCATACAATATTCCTCTCTTTTCCCCAATCTAATTGACTCCCACACTCCCCAATATTGATTGTACTTCAGCCCCATGCTCCCAATAATTATAGTACTTGACTTCTCACACCCACTCTCTTACATGCATTCAGTGATTGATTCTCATACACTCAAACATAAAATAGAAGGTTGTCCCCCAATGATATAAAATTCAAGAAAGTAGGTTGAATTAATACCCATAAACAATTTCTTGTTTGTGCCCCTCTTAGACACTCCTATACATTCCCCTCTCTTATGGATTAATCATCCCCCATATCTTTCCATATCCCCCAAAAGATGGAATCACATTTTATTTATTAAAAAATCATAAATACAAATTTGCATATTACATCGCTTGGCCATGGCCACATTCATGTCTACATTATACATTAATTAAACTGGGGATTATCGTAGGGATGTTATAGTCACCCTCTTCTAACCAAATGTCTCATCTTTTCAAACACCAAGTCGATTCCTCAATTTCTAGTAGATGAGATTTTTTTCTTCCAAAACTTTCAATTCCACCCATTCCTTATCCAAGAATACCCCCATCAAATTCTAAGAGAATAATTTTCTAAGTTTCTCCTTTGTTTCCAATAACACTGCTTAACATTCAACCCTTTGGTTTTTATCCCATTTAGCAACAAGATGTTTCACATTCTTTATACTTTCCACAAACTAATTCATAGTTGTCTTTGAATCCCCTAGATCAAAATGTACCCAAATATCAATGATTAGTTGTCAGAAGTCTTCCTCTTGTAATGAAGTGTGATTGAATTTTAAGGGAGTTAGAGGTTTCTCGAATCCATTCACAATATGGAGAAAAATAGACCTATGATTAGAATCTGAATCTATCCTAATCCATGATTGATATCATTTGAAACCCTTCAACAAACCTTCTACCACAAGGAAATGGTTCATCCTTTTTGACATCATGCATTATTGGTTCTCCCATTTCTCCAATTTGGATCCAATAGAAATAGCTCCACATACACCAACTTCAAAACTTCAAACAAATTTAGGAAATATTGATCCAAAGGATCCTCTCGAGAAGACTCCCCCAATACCTCTCTCCTTGAGAGAGTCAAATTCAAGTCACCACCAAGAATAAGATTAAGGTCTAATAATATCCCTTGATCACCTATAAAATCCTAGAATAGTTTCCACTCTAAATAAGGGTCGTAACAATTAACTATATTCAAAAATACACTTGAATCTTTGGCTTCTCCTTCCAATATAATACCTCCATTAGAGATATTGGAATTCAAAGTTGAATAACAAGATTTATAGGAAAATACCAATCCCCTGGACTATCCAATAGCATCATGAGCTCAAAAATTGCAAATAGGGAGAAAGAGTCGCCAAAAAGTAAATATATGTATCCCTAGATACCATGGTTTCTTGAAATGGGACTACATCAGAATGATGCAAGGAAATCATCATCTGAATGGCTTGTCTCTTGGGGGGGGAAACCCTCTCACATTTAGAGATATAATTATCATGTGGAAACCCCAACTACGAGCTTCTCAACTCTAGGCACCCTAGCTATGGTTTGTTTCCTACACTGCAAAACTTCCTTATAAGATTTTAATTTCTCTTTCGAGATAAAATAGTTGTGCCTCAGTGTAGAGAAAATAAACCAACCGGGAGAGAGAATATAGAATTAAATAGAAAGTAAACAATGGAAATCACACATAGTGCACATATATTTACTCTGGAAACCCTTAACCAGGAAAACCAACAATGCTTGAGTGACTCCCTCTCCTTTGTTGTATTATTCATACATATAATAAAGAGTTACATGATTAAATTTGGTCCACCTATGACACAATTTAGCATCCTACTCCCTTTCTTTATTACAACAACGAATTTACAGCTATTTGGCTTATATATTCATGACCATTACAAACTCGTGACTCTCTCTACCAGGGCACAAGATCATCAAGATTAACCTTAGACAATATTACATAATGTCATATTTATAGGCATCTACAACATGTAAAACCCTGATTCATGGAGCCCAAAATAGTTATAGATCCATGAAGATGATTGGTTGTGATCCCACAAATCTCGAGATTCTATTATAGGTTTCGAACACCAGTCAAATACTAGTCGGCTATGAACCAGTCGACTTCCAATCAAATACCAATCGACCATCCAATCGATATATACTTGATTTACCTTTTGACATCCAGTCAGCTTGTCCTATAAACCATCTTTCAACCATCAACTTAACTTAATCGTCCAGTTGATTGATCCCCAAGTCGACCATCCTTGACTAGCCAGTCAATAGACTAAGTTTCCACTACAAATAATATAACAACCCAACATTCTCAAACTTATTGTCTTCTTCGCAAAAACAGTAGAACCTAAATTTTTCTCACTAACCCATTGCAGCAATGCCCATTGCCTCTCTACACCAAGAGAAATTTACTACACTCACAGACTTGATCAATGATTCTGCAATGTTTTCCAAAGTGTCTACCTTATGCAGCGACACCTTCTTGCTTTCCATTATGTCTCTCACAAAATTCTATTGCACATCAATATGCTTTGTCCTGAAATGGTAAGTTGGGTTCTTTTCCAAGAAAATTGCACTCTGACTGTCACAATTTATCCTCATTGTGTGTTTTTCAAACCCAATTCCTGAACACAATATATGCAACCAAACTGCTTCATTTCTTGCATGGGTGGTTTCCATGTATTCATCTTTTGTTGTCAACAAGGATACTACTACCTATCTCTTACTCATCCAATTTATTTATCCATCTGACATATTAAACACATATCCATTGTTGGGCCTTCTTCGATCAAGATGTTCAACCCAATTGGTGAGAACAAAGCCATGTACATTCACTTCCCTATCAGTTTCAATTTCCCTTGGTAACAAATTGCATACTATGTTGTGCCACGCAAGTACCTTAACACTCTCTTGATGGTAGTCTAGTGCCCTTTCCCAGGTGTTGACATGTACCTATCAATACTCCCACTGCATGGGCAATATATGGTCAAGTTCATATCATTGCATACATCATACTACCAACGGAACTAGCATAGGGAACACGTTCCATGTCCTTTGTTTCTTCTTGTGTCTTTGGACATTGTTCAGCAGTTAGTTTTACCCCTACAAGAATAGGTACCTTGATCGGTTTGCATTCTTGCATGTTCAAACATTTTAATATTATTTCAATGTACTTCCTCTAATTTAACCAAATTTTTCTAATTTCCCAATCTCTCTTAATCTCCATCCTCATAATGAAGTTAGAAACATTGATATCCTTCATGTCAAACTTGAGGATAGTTTCATATTCACCCCCTTTATAGCATCCATGTTGTTTCCAACCAACAACATGTCATCGGCATACATTGCTACATAGATGAAATGACCACCTTATTTCTTGGAATACACATAGGGATCAACCTTACTTATCACAAATCCAAATCCAAGAATATATGTGTCAAACATTTGATACCACATCCTTGGTGGTTTCTCTAGACCATAAATGGATCTCTTCATCTTACACACCAGCTCTTTCTTTCCCTTTACTACAAATACTTCAAGTTGTTTCATGTAGATTTCTTCTTTCAAGTCCCCATGTAGGAATGTTGTCTTCACATCCATTTTCTCTATTTCAATATCAAATGCTACAACCAGAGACATCATTACTTTAATGCAAGTTAATTTTTCAACGGGAGAGAAAATCTCACCGAATTTGACTCCCTCAACTTGGGAATACCCTTTCACTAATAGTCAAGCTTTGTACTCCTTGACTCGACCAAATACGTTCAAATTTTTCTTAAACACCCACTTGCTATCGATAGGTTTTCTTCCATTAGGTAGCTCGACCAAATCCCATGTCTCATTATTATGCAAGGATTCCATTTCATCAACCACAACCTCCTTCCAGCRTATACCCTCTATTGAKTTGATTKCCTTCCTGACCGACTTGGGCTCATTATCAATGGTAGATAACACAAATGCACAATAGAAATCAGGTGGACTATACCTTTTGGCTTGTTTCCTTACTTGTCTAGACCTCCTTGCAATTGAAGTTTGTAGTTCCACCTCTTCATCTKATTCAATCAACTCATATGAATAGTGTTCCTCRTTCCTTAGCTCAAACACCTATTTCTCTAATTCTTTCTCTCGTTAAGCCTCTTTAATCCTAGAAGTACCTCTGACTTCCYTGGAGATCACATCTCGACTATAAATTGTTTTCCTCATCACCAGATCCCACATCTTATATCCTTTCATTCTTGTAACCAATGAAAATACACTTGACTACMTTATTKYCCAACTTGATCCTCATTTACTTGGGAACATGAAAAAATGCATCACAACSAAACACTCTAAGATGTGAGAGAGAATAATTCTTACCAAACCATACCTCATGTGGAGTCGAGTCGATTAATGTTGATGAAGGAGATCTATTTACCATATAATAGCCATTGTTGACTACCTTTGCCCAAAATTATTGTGCTATCCCATAACCACTGGGCATGCTCATTTCCTTCTCCATCAATGTTGTGTTCATTCTTTCAACAACTCCACTCTACTGAGGAGTATACGGAGTGGTATTTTGGTGTGTTATGCCACATTTATTGCAAAACTGCTCAAACTCCTTACCATAGAATTCATCTTTGTTTTCATTTCTCAGCACCTTGATCCTCTTATCTATATGGTTGTCCACAAGAGATTTAAATTCTTTGAACTTACCAAAATCCTATGATTTATTTCTCAGGGAATACATCCACGTCTTCCTGGAGAAATAATCTATGAAGGAGACATAATACAGAGATCCTCCTAGTGATGGGACTGGTACATGCCCAAACAAATCACTTGTATAAGGTTCCAATATAAACTCCTCTCATCAAGATCATCACTTTCCTTACCATTTTTCATTAATCCCTCTCAAACACAATGTGCACACCTGCATTACTCATTGTGCTGACAGATATTATATTTATTTCCAAACCTTTAATATGTAGCACACCTGGAAGGGTTATACTCCTCCCATCCTTTAGACTTAGTTGGACTCTACCTCATCCAATAATATTGGATTTTGATCCCCCAGGAATACATTTCCTCCTTCATACTTCTCATATCCATAGAATCTGTTAGCGATCAAAAATGCACTGGCATTTTTGAAAGAATGATGCCTAATCTTGTAAGAAATATTT
>ML816337.1:123560-164582 GCA_009831015.1 Picea engelmannii | reverse complement strand
TCTTGTACTTGAACATTTAAGTGGGGTAAAAGGAGGTTGCCCCCTCGAAGAGGCTTATTATATGAAATTATCTCTTTTTCAAGGCGTTGAGTACTTTTCCTGAGGTTTTTCTATGCTATATTGATGTTTGGTTCTTAACATGAAAAGGGATTGATTTAAGACTTAATGCTCTTCTCTTTTTGTGGTCAAGATATTCTGGAGTGGTTCTGTTGACACAAAGTTTATTTTTTCCTATCCTTGAAAACTAAAGCTTCATCTTTTCCTAAATCGTGGAACCACCCTTAATCAAAAGAGAAATCTGAGCTTTCTGTTCCTTTTTGGGTTTTCGAGATTCGGTTTTTCTCGAAGTATGATTTTCAACCATTTTTTTTTTCCGCTGCTGAAATCCCAAAATTGTTTAGCCTATTAAATTTTTTTTTAAAGGGGAAAGAAATAAAGGTTGCCTTTTCCGTCGCTTTCCACAAAGCCCTCTTTAAACCCATAATTAATTAAGTTCCTAAATATAATTATCATTCTCTTAATCTTTCGCAATTCGGGTTTTTCCTTCTACCGAAACGCTTTTGAACTCTCAACCATCAAATTCTCGATCCTCACTTTTCCGAAAAATTTAGAAGGATAATTAATTATTAACCTGGATTAATTAAAGCCCTAATACGTTTCTTAGTGCCTCACTAATATCATCGCAATTTCATGATCCAGGGATTTCTTATGACTTATCCCCTCATGCTAGGATCCCCGAAGTTCTGAAACGCGAAATCGTGTTTTCCCTAAACAAGGTTTAAGATTAAGGTTAATTCATTTTAAAAACATGATTAGTGATAATTAAACCACTTTTCACATTTCGAGAATTAAGGAAGGCAGTGATTTTTGAAACTCCAGTTTCGAAATCGCCGATATACGGCAGCATTAATAACGGATAAATGAATATTTTTTCGACACAAAAGCGTATCTCTAGGATTATCTTTCCTTTTAAACGCATTAATTTTTCGTCGTCTACATCTATACACTCGTTATAACGTGAAATTGAAGGTTAATAAAGTCTTATATTTCGAACTTCATAGTTATTCTTTACATCTGCAGCAAGTCACGTTTACCTGGTTTTATACACATTTCCTCTGTAAACAGGTTTCTGATCCAACACAGGTATCATGGAACCTAAGAAGGCACCCAAGAAAAGTGAAGAAATTGCAGAAATCTTGAGTCTAGATGAAGACGTTATATTTGATACAACACCGCATGCCATCGATTCCATAAAATCCTGGAGGCAGATTTTCGAGACTTTGGATTATGAAATAAAAAATTTCCCTCATGACGCTAACAACAAGATTCAAGATATAGCGGAGTCTGAGCTCCACAAAATAGCTACATGGCCGCGACTTACAACTTATAATGACATGATCAGTTGGGTCTTAGAGCGAACTGACGTGCAGACAAGGAGCATTCTGGACAGCCGAGGGGTCGTCATTGGCTCTTTCAAACTGGAACATTTACAAGTAATGTATAAATTATCTACCAGTCCCAAGTATGTTTATAATAAATATTTCGTGAATAATTTTCAAAGGAAAGAATGTTTTGAGTCAGACCAAATGTATTCTGACTTAATTAAGGATTGGTGGAGAAACGAGGGAAAATTTAGGGCTGACACCCATGGTATTTGCACCATAGCCTTATTGAATGAGTATATGATTTATGTGGCGATGATTTTATGTAGACCTTTCGGTAAGAAAAGTCCCACCCATTTCCCTGCAGAATGGGTACCTATTTTGCACAAGGAAACTGAAGGTTACAACTTCAATTGGGATAAGATTTTATCCGATAACATGGCGAAGGAGGTCATGGACTATCAGACTATAAGATCAGAAGGCTGACTAGTAGCCTTTTATATGTAGGCATACATCATGGATGCTATATGCTTCTCGACTCCTTTCCCTTTGATGAATTGGAGTTGGAATCCGACTTACCCGGAGCCAATTCACGAATATCATTCTAAACTTTGGGAAGAAAACACCAAGGACTCGTTCTATGAAATTTGTCATTTTGTGGTGATACCACTACATCAAATGTTTTACAGCTATGCATCTCCCCCCATTTTAGAGTTGGTCACAGGAAACCTCAGGGTAGTTGCTGACTGGTTCATAGAAGATAATTTTTCATACATCATAGTTTTCGGGTGTTCAATCCCTCCACACGCCCTCCCGAAATTCCTCCCTGACAGACTGGTGTGCAGGGAGGTAGCTCATCAAATAGTAACAGGTGGAATTGGGATAGAACTAAAATCGGCTCAAAAGAAATCTTGGCCAGTTTTTCCCGTTTAGATTGGGAAATTTTCATTGCTCAACTTAGGTCATTCCAAAGTTGAAGAGGCAATGCTAGAGGAGGTTAAATTGGTAAAACTTGAGCACATGAAGCATAATCGTTACCAGTTAGTGGGAAAACACATGGCCCACTATAATATGAAGGCTTATGAACATGAGAAGTCCCCTTGTGATGACCTGTTCAAAAGGACTAAGACCCATGAGGAAGTGTTAGAAAGAGTACAGACACTGTCGTCTGACTTGAAAGATAGTTTTCAGACCTTCCAGAAACACAGACGGAGAAGTCTGCCCAAAGTGTTGCAAGGCGAAGCAATTACCCCTCCTTGGGAATAGGAAGATACTCCCACAGGTTTTGGACAAGAAACACAAGGTAAAGTCAATCCTGAAGAATTTCCTCAAGAGACTGAAGGATCTTCACAAAATGAAGAGGCCTTACAAATAGAAAATCTAGAGATGGAAGCAGAGAGGAGGCCCAGGACACCTCCCGAGTCCAGTAAGTCCACTCCTCCTTCATCACCTGTTGTTGATATCATTATACCTGAGGTTATGGGAGAAATAAGGTCTACAAATCTAGGAAGTCCCATAACTTCCTTAACTCCTTTACAATCCACCTTTGGACTCCCACAGATGGGAGATATATATGTTGGTGACCTCACTCCTATTTCCAGAGATGATATCCCTCCTTCCGATTATTTTTTCAGCAAGAAGAGGAAGGCTATTGTAAGGCAAGAAATTCATATGAGAGAAAGGGGAATGGTGAAGAAGCATAGGGTCTTGATAGATGGACAGAAACTGGAAGAGGAGGATTTCACTACAGAGGTAGCAGGCTCCATGGGAACCATGGCAACAACAAACATTTTTACTGTGGAGAACATGAGAACAAGGATAAAGAAGATTAACCACATGATAGCTCGATTGCAAGATGAGTTGAAGAATGCTGAGAAAAACATTAGAGAAGAGGTGAATAAAAGTCTGGAGCAGGCCAAAGTTGTTGAAAGGAAAGAAATCCAGTCACTCAAAACTAGCCTGGATGAAATGAACTAGAGGATACAAGCAAGTCAGGTACAGGTTACTCAACAAAGGGAGCTTGTTAAACAGTTACAGGCTAAATTGAGTTTGACACAAGGTCAGGTCGTGGACTTAAAGGATTTTCAAACCCTCTTGTTAGAAGCCCATACAAAGATAGAAGCTGAACAACAACAATTGATATCCAAAATAGAGATCATCCAACATTATTTTCAAGAGGTAGGTAAATCCCCTGATAACATTATTTTACTAAAAAAAGAGGCTAAAGCAACAAGGAATACCTTTCAGAAAGTAGTCGCATGTTCAGGGAATAGGGAGATGCCGAAATATTTAAAACTTTCTGTCGCAGAATAGATAAGAGGAGATATTATGCTCAAGGCATGGGAAACAAACATAGTCGAAAACAAGAAGACAGTCAAAGAAATCAAAGATGACTGTGAGGGAATCTTTGATTATTTGGATAAACAAGCATTAGGATTTGAAAGAAATGACTGCTCTGGACTACTAGGGAAGATAAACATTGTGAAAAAACAGTTGGACTACAAAGATAGCTTATAGGAGGTTCAGGCAGAAATTTCACAGTTGAGCAAAATCAATACCAACCAGATAGACAGATGGCTGGTACAACCTAATTTAAAGTTGCAAATGATCAGGTTTGCCGCTAAAATCTTGGAGGCCAGTTTCCAAAGGTACAAAGAAAGTTTTATCTGTTTGAAACTAAAGATATCCCGACACCACCTAGAATTTTTGTTCATTTTTTGGAGAAGTGTGTTGAATGTATAGCTTCAAAAGAGGGAGAGACTTCAGCTAAATAGTGAAGTATCGTTTGAAAACTCATACTATTGAAATGATAGATAAACAAAAGTTAATCATGCAACGATTAAGGTTGCATTTTTGTAACTATTTTTCTCCAGAAAAGTTGGAGATTGCTAACTATCAAGTATTGATGACCTTGTATAAATACAAGGAGTGAAGACTAAAATAAGGCTTTTTTATCTCTCTAAAAAAATCATTTTTGACGAAGTAATTTTGAAGAGACTCTAAATTAATAGAAATGCAGATTGAAGATTCCAGATCTTGTCACTTCTGAGTTACGTGTTTCCCTGTCATCTCATCTTTCTTTCATATGTTTAATTGATGAATGCTTGTCTGCAATTTAGTAAAACCTCTACTGTGGAAATTATTATTCTTGTTATTTAAATCATTTACAGTTTTTCCTCTGTATCCGTTATCAATAGATACAATACCTGTAGATGTTTAGATTTCAACATCATATGCTTCATTAATGTTTTTCTCATTTTGTAGTCTTCTGTTACTATGTGAGATTCCTCTGAAATTGATGCCTCACTTTGCTAATAGCTTTATGTTTCTCCCCATATCATGTGTGTTTCTTTTCTTTAAAATTTAACTCAGATACAAGAAAAGGCCTACAATTTATCCATCCTATTTATTTGGGTGTTGACATCATTTTCGTTACATTGTGGAATAGAGATAACAAGCCTAAAAAGAAAACACAAGAATTATATCTTCTTTACTTTTACCCTTCATGACAGTACCAGTTGCAAGGCAGCCTAATATCGAGCCCGACCTTTCGGATCAAACCAGAATCGCTCTAAATTTATTTAACACTATCTTACAAACAACAAATAACCGGGTTGAGTTAGAACGTTCATGGGCAACAATTGAGAGAGATATCAGTATCCAGGAAAACTAGGAATTTTGACAGAGACAGTTGAGGAACCAACTATAGCCCTCATATTTTATCATATATTTTCCTATTGTCATCTCCCTCTGTCTTTTCAAATGCCTTGACAGTATACTTTAGAGCCTTAAAGTATAAACTCAGGAACAACATCTTTTTGGCACCGTTTTCGGGGAACGAAGAAACGAAGTTTATTTCCTGGGAAGAACGACATTGACACTTTCTTTCTTTGATAGTGAACAAAGTTTGAAAACCTTCTAAGGCTACCTTTATCTTTCTCTTGGCGACTCCACATTGTTTAAGATGGCTATTAACTAGAAAAACACTAGAAAGAATCCAGACAACAAGCAGATTTCACCTTTTTCCAACCCTGAAAAAATTCTAAAATCAAGAAGATACTTCCGCCAGACTGTCTCATCCACAAATAAAAATTTTAAACCTAAGTTTACACAGTCTGACTCTGAATATCAACACGGTGAATCAAGTATTCCACCCCTTTACGGGAAATGCTTCACTGATAAAGTCACACCCCCTGAATTAGATTTGGTTCTTCCGGTCTTTAAGACCAAATATTTCTTAGCCTTTTCCCACACAAATAGAAAATGAAGATCTGCCTCACTTCCTGTTGCGATTGATTCTCCCTCGCTTCTCGAAGTTTGGTTTCCCACATCTCAAAACTCAAACAATTATCCTATATATCTTGACTCAACTTCTATAGATTCTCCTGTATTCTCACCCTCTGGTTCCGAAGGAACCGGTCCACATTCTCCAAGCTCTTCTTTCTCAAGTTTCTTCCCCTTCGATAATAAATTTCTTGAAAACTGTCCTTATAACCCCCAGACTTTAACCGTTAAATCCACAATGGCCACGGCCGGAGGAGGTGGGGCTGGAGGTGTTGCCACGAGTGGTCAAGGAGGAGGAGCGGGTGGCCAAGCATCGCCTCTCCGAATATTTACAAAGGTTGCTGCAAGATACACCTCTCTGGTCCTACCAGCCCCTCTCCATGATTTACCAGAAAATTACATGAAAAACTTGCCTAAGTTCACGGGAGAAGGCGACTTGATGGCAGTCAGACACATAAATTTTTTCGATCAATTCGCTGACATTCTTGGATTGGAACATGAAGATGTTTACTCTAGACTCTTGGTTCAAACCTTTGAAGGGAAATTAAGAACCTGGTTTCGAGGCCTAGCGGTCAAATCTATACCGTGATATGATGAACTTGAAAATGCTTTTATCAGACAGTGGGGTGAGCGGAAAGACCATATTTATTATTTGATCGAATTTGGATCTCTTCGAAATAAAAACTCTGAATTAGTCCTTGATTTTACACAACGGTTTAACAAATTGTACAATAAGATCCCAACCGAGGTCAAACCCTCACAACCTGCAGCGAAAGTGACTTTCGCTGGAGCCTTTGACCCATACTTCGCCTTGTTATTAAGGGAGAAAATATCAATAGATATTACCAAGATGCAAGATGATGCCCTTGAAATCGGATCCAACATGATGGCATCAGGGAAGATGAAAGCTAAATTTGAGACAGGAAACAAATTAATAAGGAGATACAGGGAGCAAGGAGGACCCTTTGGATCAGGGAAGTCCTCAGAAGATAAAATGGACGATATGGCTAGAATCATCAAAGAATTGTCAAACAAAATATCGAGAATGGAACTTGATCAAACTAAAAATGAACATTACCCTAGAAAGGAGTTCAGGAAGAACCCTAACCCTCAAAACCACCAAAAAAAAATTAAGAATGAATATCAAAATATCCAAACCCCTTTTAAAAGTGAAAACTTTATAGGAGGGAAAGACTTGGAGGATTTCGAGGAGTTAGAAGAGGATATGAACAATCTTGGCGATGACTGCCTACAACCTTACACAACAAGACACAATTATGAAAAATCTCTGACTACAGAGTATGGGACCGAGAGTAACAAAAATGACAGTGTTTCTGAAGATTTGACCTATCAGGGAATAGAAGATGGAATAATGGCTAAACTCCACTAGAAATATAACTTGATACCTAGAAACAGGGTTTCCGCAACCGCACCAGTTAAAAAGATACTATCGAGGGTTGAAACTGATGAACTAGTTTCAAAAAGCACTGAAAAATAGACTGAAAGGACTAAGACCACTAACATACAATCTACTAAAACAAAGACAGTGGAAATGCCACCCTTAAGCATGCAAAAACAAGACACCCTTGTTACCGAAACAAAGGCCCCTTAGCCAAGGAAAGCTGAAAAGAAAGGGCTGGAGGTTCAAAAATGGAAATCGACAAAACTGTTGGAAGTTTTAACCTAGAAAATGAAATCAATAAGATCAAAATTCCTATTCCCCTTGTCGAACTGGCCAAAAACCCGATATACCAAAAGCAAATTGCTAAAATGATTAGTTTTTCGGAAAATGAAAGTCAGGCTGATGTTATATAATTAGAGGATGAAAAGCCTAACATAATTTTTGGCCCACACTTCGAAGGTACCAGAGACACTGTTGCCCCTTTCTACATCACTTTGACCATTTTCAACCATCTGCTCCATAACTGCATGTTAGATTCTGGGGCCTCTCATAATGTGATGCCTAAAGCAATCATGGACAAACTTGGACTTGAAATCACCAGGCCTTATGGAGATTTATATTCTTTCGATTTGAGGAAAGTCAAGTGTATAGGTATGATAAAGGACTTAGTAGTAAACCTCACACAGGTACCTTCAAAAAGTGTTTTAATGGATGTAGTTGTCGCAGATATACCTCCACAATATGGCATGCTCTTGTATTGGTCCTGGGGTGCTAAACTTGGAGGTTCTCTTCAACTTGATATGATGTACACAACGATTCCAGGTTTCAGAGGCCAGTTCATGCGATTGTATAGGGAAACCAGATTAGTGTTTACGGTTAGTGATCCTCTAAGCCCAAATAATTACCCTATGTATATTGTTGATCAGGATTTAGGCAATTGTATATTATCTATAGATGATGATATTGATGCATGTGTAGAAGAAAATTGTACAAGAAATAAAAAAGAAAAATAACAAATATAACAAGATGTATATAACACTGGTGTTTGGAAAATGTTTTTTGACGGCGCCTCATCTTAACTTGGAGCTGGGGCTGGAGTAATTTTTATAGCACTTGATAACCAATTCGTTATCCCTTTCTCTTATAGGCTACAGTGGAACATTGACCACACTAATAATGTATGTGAGTACGAAGCTCTAGTGTTAAGGTTAGAGGCCGCTAGGAAAATGAAAATTAAAAATTTGGAAGTTTTTGGTGATGCAGAGTTGATCGTGAAACAGGTTAATCGCCAGTATCAGGCCAAACATCCTAGGTTAAGGTCATATCGAAATTGTGTTTGGGACCTAATCGAAATTTTTTTCTCCTCTGTTAATATTCACTTCATCCCAAGAGCAGAAAATCAGCAGGCGGATGCTTTAGCCAAAGCAGCTTCGAATTTTGCACCTCCCACTGCTTTCAAACTTAAATATCGTATACAAATGAGACATAGACCTTCCATACCCAATAACATACAACATTGGCAAATCTTTGAGGATGATGAGCAACCTCGAATTTTTTTAGAAACAGTATACGACTTCGTCAAAACGCATGCTGACCAAGAGAACCAGAATGATCCTATTTGGATCATGCAGGAAGGGGAAGACCCCCAAGAGTTCTAGGATAAAATCACAAATCACCGAATGTTGGCTTTAAAAAATAAACAGATACCCAAGGGCCTGATTCCCTTAGAAAGGATTTTCAGTCATGATGACATCCCTTTGAAGACTACCTTACAGCCTCAGCCGGAGGAAGTCGAAGATTGAAATATAGGTACCAAAGAGAGTCCTAGATTAGTGAAATTATCTAGGTACCTGTCTTCCGAAATCAAAAGTAAATATGTTGAATTGCTTAAAAAATATAAACATGTTTTTGCCTGGTCTTATGACGAGTTGAGAACTTATGATACGTCTATCATGGAACATAAAATTCCACTAAAACCAAGTGTCAAACCTTTTAGACAGAAACTCAGGCAGATTAACCCTATCCTGTTACTAGTGATAGAAAAGGAAGTCAAAAAACTCATGGATGCTATAATCATAGTTCCACTGAGATACTCTAAGTGGGTAGCCAATTTGGTCCCAGTAAGAAAGAAAAACGGTGAGATCAGACTGTGTGTCGACTTAAGAAACCTGAACCGATCATCACTCAAAGACAATTACCCATTGCCTAAGATGGATCACATTTTAGAAAAAGTATTTGGAGCTAACCGAATGTCTATGATTGATGGTTTTTCAGGTTACAATCATATCGCAGTGCATCAAGACGATAAAGAAAAAATTGCTTTCACTACCCCTTGGGGTACTTTTATGTACGATAAAATGCCTTTTGGTTTAATGAATACAGGGGCCACTTTTCAGCGAGCCATAGATATCGATTTCGTAGGTGAAAGAGATAAATTCATTTTTATCTATCTTGATGTCCTGACTGTGTTCTCCAAATCTGATGTAGAACATCTAATGCACCTTAAACAAACCTTTGAGAAATGCCATAAATTTGGTTTGTCACTCAATCCCAAGAAATCTCATTTTGCAATGCAAGAAGGTAAACTCTTGGGCCATATCGTGTCTGGGGACGGAATCAAAATCGATCCCAAAAGGGTTTAGGTAGTAGATACAATACATTTTCCTAGAAATGTAAAAGAAATTCAGTCTTTTTTAGGAAAAATAAATTTCTTGAGGAGATTCATCCCTAACTTTGCCAAAATTGTGAAGTTGATAACATATATGCTCAAAAAGGACAGTGAAGTGAAATGGACAAGCAAAGCCAAAGCCTCCTTTCAACGCATCAAGAAAGTAATAAGTGAAGCATCAGTCTTGGCCAGTCCAAATTACACAAAAGAGTTTTTGATTTTTTCTTTTGCTTCATAACATACTATTGCAGCTGTGTTGTTACAGAAAGACAAAGAAAGTTTTGAGTGGCCTATTGCATTTTTTAGCAAAATTATCAGGGATGTCGAGTTGAAGTATGATATATTGGAGAAACATGCCTATGCAATGGTGAAAGCTCTCAAGGCTTTCATAACTTACATGTTGCACTCAAAATTTATTGCTTATGTGACTTCTAGCTCTGTTAAAGATATCCTGGTGCAGTCGGACAATGACAGAAGAAGAGGCAGGTGGTTAGCTAAGATCCAGGAGTTTGACCTAGAAATCAAACCAAATAAGATTATCAAAGGTCAGGGTTTGGCCAAATTTCTTGTCGAATTGAACTTAAAAGCACTAGGGATAAATCAGCTGCAACAAACCAAGGGATTTCTGGAAATAAATGAGCTAGATGTCTCTGCACCTACAACCGAAATTCAAGACAAGTTTTCTACTTCAGCCTGGTATTGTGACATCGTCCATTACCTACTTACGCTCCAATGTCCTACTGAGTTAACCCCGTCTAAGGCTAGGACGTTAAAGTTACATGCTATAAAATACTATATCATAGATGCTAAATTGTATTGGAAAGACCCCCTGGGTTTCCTACTGAGGTGTTTAGTCGAAACTGAAACAGAAGGGTTTATAGATGAATTCCATGTCAAGGTATGTGGAGGACATCATGATTGGCAATCAACATCATATAAAATATTAAGAGCCAGATACTACTGGCCCAAATTGTTCACAGAAGTGAACACTAAAGTTCAAAATTGTGTCCCATGCCAGTTGTTCATAGGCAAACAGAGGGTCCCATCTTTTCCCCTGATTCTAGTTAAAACCGAAGCCCCATTTCAACAATGGGGACTTGATTTAATCGGATAAATTCATCCACACTCCAGTGCGCAACACAAATGGATCCTAACTGCTACTGATTATTTCACTAAGTGGGTAGAAGCTATCCCCACAAGGAATGCGACTGATTCAATAGTAATCTATTTTTTGGAAGATAATATCTTATCTAGATTTGGTTGTCCTCGAAAGATAGTCACTGACAACGTGCAAGCATTTAAGTCAATGGACATGATAATTTTTTTCCAAAAATATAACATTGTACTGGGACACTCCACAACTTACTATCCACAAGGTAATGGTCTAGCTGAATCATCCAACAAAAGCTTGATTACCGTGATAAAAAAGGTTTTGACTGAAAACAAAAAAGCGTGGCATACCCATTTAAAATATGCTTTATGGGACAACAAAATAAGTACTAAAAGATCAATTGGGATTTCCCCTTTCCAGATGGTATATGGCACTGATGTCGTTTTACCAATAAGCCTTGCTCTGCCAGTAATGAAACTCTGACAGGATTCGAATGAAGAACCCAATGACATTACCAGGAGGATAAATCAGCTGGTCGAAGTTCAACAAAATAGGGCCGAAGTAAATGAAAGGTTGCAAAGGTATCAAGATAAAATGAAATCCTTATTCGATTAGAAAGTGAAAGATAGAGAATTCCTCCCTGGCGACTTGGTCTTAAAATGGGAAGCTAGAAAAGAAGACACTGGAAAACATGGCAAATTCGATCCAATCTGGTCCGGTCCATACAAAATTTCGGCTTTGGAAGGAAAAAATGCTTGGTTATTAGAAAACCTAGATGGAGACATTCTTAATGCCCCTGTAAATGGGCGGCATCTTAAACACTTCATGCAATAATGTGTTTCTAAATTATCATTGTACATATCGGTTTGTTTTTATGCTTTTTATATAGATTCCAAAAAAAATAAAAAATATGTATATAAAATAAAACAAATAAAAGTTTCTTTCATGTCATTTCCTAAGGATTATAATGTTATGTTATTCACATGAAAAGTTTCTCATGAGACAACGGACTTGAGGTACTGAAAGGTGACATGCACAGGTATTCCTATCAAGTCTCTCAGAATGAAAAAGGTAATGAACGAGTAATCTTCGGGCTGACAATATAAGAGCTAATAAAGGTATGAAATCCCATTTTAAAATTCTGGATAAAAGCTCTAAGAAGTACGAATGAATAAATCATCGATTTATTTTTGTCAAAAAAAAGAAAGAAAGAAAAACAACTCAATCAAAGAAGTTCTTAAAGTATTATAAAAAATGGGGGACTTAAGAGAAGGTTGTAAAGGCTAATTAAGAAAATCTCTAAGAACAACCATATGTACAAAAGTTCTCCTAAACCCCTTTACCCTCCTCCTTGACCACATTAAATCCTTTTCCCTCCTGATCATGGACGTCTGATCATGAAGTTTCCTGAGAACAGAGGAGTTTTGCCTTGGTCATGAAAACTCTCAAACAAACTTTCAAGAAAGAGAGTAGGTTCTGTTTTTAGTTCTTTGACTTTGGCTGGATCATAAACATGTCTAGGTTAATCCTAACCTTATTAGTTATCCTAAAAGGAATAACTGATCGGTTTTGCTCAAGGAAGTTCCCTAGACTAAAGGTCAAAAGGTTTCCATTAAGAAGTCCTCTGAAGCCCTTGATTTTTGAAGGCAGGTAAGAAGATTGACCCAGAGCAATTTAAATGAGTTAATAGACTTTGATTCTTTTTCAAACAGATATCTTCTCGAGTGTATTTCATACTCATTGATTTCCCCCACTTCAAAAATATATAAAAGATTGAATACAAACAGATGGTGAAAGGAAATTCAATATTGATTGCCTCCATCTAGTTCAAAGAGATGAAGAAAGGAAATTCATGCTTATTGATTGCCCTCATCTCAGCATTTAAATTCTTGCAAAAAATTAAGTGGTGAAAGGAAATTCAATGTGGGAAGTCGAATAACTTCACTGAGGTACTGAATAGGCTCGCTGGTAGTGAAGCAATATCCTTGTATCTGATAAAAGTTGTTATACGTGAGTTAAAAGATACTCTGGTAATTTCTCTTATTTTCGGATGGATTTTATCATAGGTTTCTAAGATCTCCTTACCAGACACAACGTAAATACTTACTTTGATGCAAACATAATCACGAGAAGCCTGATAAGATGGTTAATTTGGTTTTGATTATCTTACACAAATTTGAGGTTAGCTTCAGGATAAAAAATCTATTGAGGTTAGAGTTTTTGTTTTTGAAGAGTTTTCAAGGTTAACGTTGAGACCCTGATCTTGTTCGATCTTTCTCATTATTTGTCTCACAGAGCCAAATCTTTGACTCCATTACCCAATGAGGGCACTTGGTCTACATGTTCTTCTCGTCCCACAAGGAGATGAGATCCCTAGATGGAGCCTAATGTTGACATGAAGTTTATTTTTTCCTATCCTTGAAAAATAAAACTTCATCTTTTCCTAAATCGTGGAGCCACCCTTAATCAAAAGAGAAATCTGAGCTTTCCGTTCCTTTTCAGGTTTTCGAGATTCAGTTTTTCTCGAAGTATGATTTTCAACCATTTTTTTTTTCTGGTGTCGAAATCCTGAAAATGTTTAGCCTATTAAAAATTTTTTTAAAGGGGAAAGAAATAAAGGCTGCCTTTTCGGTCGCTTTCTACAAAGCGCTCTTTAAACCTGTAATTAATTAAGTTCCTAAATATAATTATCATTCCCTTAATATTTCACAATTCGAGTTTTTCCTTCTACTGAAACGCTTTTGAACTCTTAATCGTCAAACTCCTTATCCTCACTTTTCCTAAAAAGTTAAAAGGATAATTAATTATTAATCTGGATTAATTAAATCCATAATACGTGTCTTAGCTTCTCACTAATCTCATCTCAATTTCGCAATCCGGGGATTGATTATGACTTATCCCCTCATGCTAGGATCCCCGAAGTTTCGAAACGCAAAATCGTGTTTTCCCTAAACAAGGTTTAAGATTGAGGTTAATTCATTTTTAAAACAGGATTAGTGATAATTAAACCGCCTTTCACATTTCGAGAATTAAGGAAGGCAGTGATTTTTGAAACTCCAGTTTCGAAATCGTCGATATACGACAACATTCATAATGGATAAATGAAGATTTTTTTGACACGAAAGCATGTCTCCAGGCTTATCTTTCCTTTTAAAAGTGTTATCTTTTCTTCGTCTGTGTCTGTACACTCGTTATAACACGAAATTGAAGGTTAATAAAGTCTTATATTTTGAACTTCATAGTTATTCTTTACATCTGCAACAAGTCACGTTTACCTGGTTTTATACACATTTCCTCTGTAAACAAGTTTTTGATCCAACACAGGTATCATAGCACCTAAGAAGGCACCCAAGAAAAGCGAAGAAATTGCAGAAATCTCGTGTCTAGACGGAGACGTTATATTTGATACAACACTGCATGCCATCGATTCCATAAAATCCTGGAGGCAGATTTTTGAGACTCTGGATTATGAAATAAAAAAATTCCCTCATGACGCTGACAACAAGATTCGAGATATACCGGAGTCTGAGCTCCACAAAATAGCTACACGGCCGTGACTTATGGCTTATAATGACATGATCAGTTGGGCCTTAGAGAAAACTGATGTGTAGACAAGGAGCATTCTGGACAACCGAGGGGTTGTCGTTGGCTCTTTTAGACCAGAACATTTACAAGTAATGTATAAATTATTTCCTAGTCCCAAGTATGTTTATAATAAAGATTTCATGAATAATTTTCAAAGGAAAGAATGTTTTGAGTTAGACCAAACGTATCCTGACTTAATCAAGGATTGGTGGAGAAACGAGGGAAAATTCAGGGCTGACACCCATGGTATTTACGCCACAGCCTCATTGAATGAGTATATGATTTATGTGGCGATGATGTTATGTAGAATTTTCAGTAATAAAAGTCCCACCCATTTCCCTTTAGAATGGGTACCTCTTTTGCACGAGGTAGCTGAAGGTTACAGCTTCAATTGGGATAATATTTTATCCGATAACATGGAAAAGGAGGTCATGGACTATCATACTGCAAGATCATAAGGCCAACTAGTAGCCTTTTATATGTCGACATACATCATGGATGCTATATGATTCTCGACTCCTTTCCCTTTAATGAATTGGAGTTGGAATCCGACTTACCCGGAGTTAATTCATGAATATCATTCTAAACTTTGGGAAGAAAATGACAAGGACTCGTTCTATGAAATTTGTCATTTTTTGGTGATACCACTACATCAGATATTGTATGGTTGTGCACCTCCCCTCATTTCAGAGTTGGTCACAGGAAACCTCATGGCAGTTTTTGATTGGTTCATAGAGGAGAATTTTTCATACATCAGAGTTTTCGGGTGTTCAATCCCTCCACACGCCCTCCCGAAATTCCTCCCTGATAGACTAGTGTGCAGGGAGGTAGCTCATCAAATAGTAACAGGTGGAATTGGGATAGAACTAAAATCGGCTCAAAAGAAATATTGGCCAGTTTTTCCCATTCAGATTAGGAAATTTTCATTGCTCAACTTAGGTCATTACAAAGTTGAAGCGACAACACTAGAGGAGGTTAAATTGGTAAACCTCGAGCATAGGAAGCATGATCCTTACCATTTAGTGGGAAAACACATGGCCCACTATAATATGAAGGCTTCAGAACATGAGAAATCCCCTTGTGATGACCTTTTCAAAGGGACTAAGACCTATGGGGAAGTGTTAGAAAGAGTACAGACACTGCTGTCTGACTTTAAAGCTAGTTTTCAGACCTTCCAGAAACACAGACGTAGAGGTCTGCCCAAAGTGATGCAAGGCGAAGCAATTACCCCTCCTCGGGAACAGAAAGATACTCCCACAGGTTTCGGACAAGAAACACAAGGTAAAGTCAATCCTGGAGAACTTCCTCAAGAGACTGAAGGATCTTCACAAAATGAAGAGGCCTTACAAACAAAAAATCCAGAGACAGAAGCAGAGAGGAGGCCTAGGACACCTCCCAAGTCCAGTAAGTCCACTCCTCCTTCATCACCTATTTTTGATATCATTATACCTGAGGTTATGGGAGAAATAAGGTCTACAGAGCTAGGAAGTCCCATAACTTCCTTAACTCCTTTACAGTCAACCTTTGGACTCCCATAGATGGGAGATATATATGTTGGTGACCTCACTCCTATTTCCAGAGATGAGATCCCTCCCTCCGATAATTTTTTCAGCAAGAAGAGGAAGGCTATTGTAAGGCAAGAAATGCATATGAGAGAAAGGGGTATGTTGAAGAAGCATAGGGTCTTGATAGATGGCCATAAACAGGAAGAGGATGATTTCGCTACAGAGGTAGCAGGATCCATGGGAGCCATGGCAACAACAAACATTTTTACTGTGGAGAACATGAGAACAAGGATAAAGAAGAGTACCGACATGATAGCTCGATTGCAGGATCAGTTGAAGAATGCTGAGAAACAAATTATAGAAGAGGTGAATAAAAGTCTGGAGCAGGCCAAAGTTGTTGAAAGGCAAGAAATCCAGTCACTCAAAACTAGCCTGGATGAAATGAACCAGAGGATACAAGCAAGTCAAGTACAGGTTACTCAACAAAGGGAGCTTGTTAAACAGTTACAGGCTAAATTGAGTTTGATAGAAGGTCAGGTCATGGACTTAAAGGATTTTCAAACCCTCTCGTTAGAATCCCATACAAAGATAGAAGTTGAACAACAAAAATTGATATCCAAAATAGAGATCATCCAACATTATTTTCAAGAGGTAGGAAAATCCATTGATAACATTATTTTACTAGAAAAAGAGGCTAAAGCAACAAGGAATACCTTTCAGAAAGTAGTCACATGTTCAGGGAACGGGGAGATGCCGAAAGATTTAAAAATTTCTGTCGCAGAACAGATAAGAGGAGATATTATGCTCAAGCCATGGGAAACAAACATAGTCGAAAACAAGAAGACAATCAAAGAAATCAAAGATGACTGTGAGGGAATCTTTGATTCCTTGGATAAGAAAGCATTAGGATTTGAAAGAAATGATTGCTCTGGACTACTAGGGCAGATAAACATTGTGAAACAACAGTTGGACTAGAAAGAGAGCTTATAGGAGGTTCAGGTAGAAATTTCATAGTTGAGTGAAATCAATACCAACCAGATAGATAGATGGCTAGTACAACCTAATTTAAAGTTGCAAACGATCAGGTTTGCCGTTATAATATTTTGAGGCCAGTTTCTAAAGGTACAAATAAAGTTTTTTCTGTTTGAAACTAAAGATCTCTTGACACCACCCATAATTTTTGTTCATTTTTTGGAGAAGTGTGTTGAATGTATAGCTTCAAAAGAGGGAGAGACTTCAGCTAAACAGTGAAGTATCGTTTGAAAACTCATACTATTGAAATGATAGATAAACAAAAGTTAATCATGCAACGGTTAAGGTTGCAGTTTTGTAACTATTTTTCTCCAGAAAAGTAGGAGATTGCTAACTATCAAGTATTGATGAACTTGTATAAATACAAGGAGTGAAGACTAAAATAAGGCCTTTTGATCTCTCTAAAAAAAACATTTTTGACGAAGTAATTTTGAAGAGACTCTAAATTAATATAAATGCAGATTGAAGATTCCAGATCTTGTCACTTATGAGTTATGTGTTTCCCTATCATCTCATCTTTCTTTCATATGTTTAATTGATGAATGCTTGGTTGCAATTTAGTAAAACCTCTACTGTGGAAATTATTATTCTTGTTATTAAAATCATTTACATTTTTTCCTCTGTATCCGTTATCAACAGATACAAGACCTGTAGATGTTTAGATTTCAACATCATATGCTTCATTAATATTTTTCTCATTTCATAGTCTTCTGTTACTATGTGATATTCCTCTGAAATTGATGCCTCACTTTGCTAATAGATTTATGTTTCTCCCCATATCATGCATGTTTCTTTTCTTTAAAATTTAACTCAGATACAAGAAAAGGCCTACAATTTATCCATCCTATTTATTTGGGTGTTGACATCATTTTCATTACAGTATGGAATAGAGATAACAAGCCTAAAAGGAAAACACAAGAATTATATCTTCTTTACTTTTACCCTTCATGACAGTACCATTTGCAAGGCAGCCTAATATCGAGCCCAACCTTTTGGATCAAACCAGCATCACTCTAAATTTATTTAACACTATCTTACAAACAAAAAATAACTGGGTTGAGTTAGAATGTTCATGGGCAACAATTGAGAGAGATATTAGTATCCAGGAAAACTGGGAATTTTGACAGAGACAGTTGAGGAACCAACTATAGCCCTCATATTTTATCATATCTTTTCCTATCGTCAGCTCCCTCTGCCTTTTTAGATGCCTTGACAGTATACTTTAGAGCCTTAAAGTATATACTTAGGAATAACAAGTTCCATGAATTAAATAAAATTTGATATTAGAATACCATGAATTTGGTATAATCTGAGTACAAGAGATTTGATTTTCTCCAATAAATTCCTCATTTGATAACACAGGACCATTGTCAGGTGTATTGACATAATCAACTACTAACTTGAAAATTCCTTTAACCTTAACAATTTAGGCGGGTTTAATCTCTAGATCATACTCTTGTAATGTGTCATCCAATGAGCTCTCTTCTCTCCAAGCTCTTTTTAGACAAGTAGATTTCTAACTGTCGGATAATGGACAATGAATTTAGTTCTAGACTTCAGTAGGTAAGCTCTAAAGTGTTTTACCACTTTGAAAATGGAAAAATGTTTTTGATCTACTCCTGGGTAGTTCAATTCTTCTCCCTTGAAGGAAAAAATCATAAATGAAATGAGGATTTCATGGTTGTCATCATTTTTTTCGGTAAGTACTGCAACGTATGATCTATTAGAGGAGAAAGTATAAAGTTTAAAGTATTTGTAAAAGTTAGGGCTCATTAATGATGGAGCTTCTGATATAGCTTGCTTGGTGGCACTAAAATATTGGTTTTCTTGTGATCCCCATTTGAAAATGACATTCTTTTTTATCATATTTTACAGGGTGTTACACTTCAAAATCACTCATTGCAATGATGACTAGTGTCGTCATTATAAATATCGCAAGTGTCGCATATTGTTCATAAGTGTCGCAAGTGTCGCAAACATCATACTGCCTATGTCATCTCTCTAATGACATCGTAAGGACACTAGGACACCTCAAAGACTAGTTTTGAAGAAGAAAAATCAATTGAAAGAAGAGTACAAACCTTGTGCCACTGAAAAAGCCACTAAAACATCAATTTTGGGAGGGAGCGCTCCCCTACCTACTGACAGGGAGTGTTGATTCTCTATACTCCCTTATAGAGGAGCGTTCCAGCACTCTGCGCCCTTTTTGAGGGAGCACTTCTCTTTTTTGGGCAAAATTTGGTTTGTTGGAGGAAATTAGGGGATGATCCCCTCAATATCTGGAGGTAGTTGGGTTCGAATCTTAGGTCAAGGCATGATATTAGGGGAGATCCACAACTGAAGGAGAGGAATCCTCAACTTATCCCAAATATCTCTCAAGTGGTTAGGCCTCTCCAAGCCTATATAAGGAGGCCTCCTCATGGTAGAAAGGGGAGGTGGAGATTGAGAATTACACCAAACTTATGATCCCATAAGTGAGATGTCATCAAAGCAATCAATGTAGATTACTTGAGAAAAGGAGAAATGGAAGAAGTTGTTGCACCTTCATCAAAGGATTGTAAGTACTGTTACTTGTTCTTATCAATATATCAATGCTTGGCCTATTTCTTTCAAATTTATGTTTGTTCCACATGAATTTGTCTTCAATAGATAGATCTATATTTGAGCTAATCTCAATAGAATAGGAATTTCTTTGTGTCTTCTTTTGTTTTACAAGACCTATCAAGGAGCTCAGCTTGGATCTTGCAAGGACAAACGCCGTTAACAAGGTACATATCCCTCTTCTTCCTTTTTTCATATTAGCTTAATTAGATCTAAAAGGATGTCAGTGTTCATGTTAAGAACTTTTCTATCTTGGCCTTAGGTGTCTAGAGACCAAGAGGGAAACCACTTGTCCACTGGAGGATTCACCTGTAACACAGGGGTCTAACCATCTCTGAGAAAATAGGGACAAAACATCTAACAAAGTTTATTTTACTGATAAAAGATTGCATAAATTTCTTAGATGAAGGAGGGGGTAAGTTAGATATAGCTTGTGTTCACTCTGGATCTATTATCATACCACATTTGGATACTACAAAACCAATCAACTTACCCTAATCAACAACAAAAAATGATTTCATAGGATTTAAGGAAATTCCATATTTACGACAACACTCCAATACATTCCTTAGGTGAGACAAGTGTTATGATTTCTTCTTTGAAAAGACAGTAACATCATCTAAATAAATGATCACTGACTAATTTATAAGATCATTAAAGGCAATATCCATGGCCCTTTGGAAAGTGGCCTTGGAATTGATTAGACCGAAAGGCATCTTACGATATACATAAGTGCCCCAAGGGGTTCAGAATGTAGTTTTGAGATGATCCTAGGGAGACATCAAGACTTGGTTGTATCTTGAAAATACATCCAATAATGATAATATCTCGGCACCGGATACTTGTTGTAGGATTTGTTCCATGGGAGGAATGGGATAATTGTCTTTATCGGAGGCTCAGTTTAAGTTGTGGAAATCGACACAAAGTTGGATTTACCCATTCTTCTTCCTTACCGGGACTAAATTGGACACCCATTGGGTATTCCGAAAAGGGAAAATGATCTTGGCCATTAATAGCTTGTTAAATTCTTTTTTGACTGTGGATTCTAAATTGGGATGCATCTTCCTTAGTTTCTGTTGAAAAGGTTGAGCTTGGGGTTTCATGGGGATTACATGTTGTATTATGTTTGGATCAAATGTCTTTAGGTCCTCATAAGTTCAAGAAAACACATCTTTAAATTCTTTAAACAATTTAAGAAAATACTAGTTTTCTTGTTGTGTGCATCTTGTACATAAATTGATGTTTTGGGGCTTATCCTGTGTTCCTAGATTTACAACTTCAAATTGAAACAAGGAACTATTCATTTTATAATTAACAACCCCCTTGAATTTGTCATGCAGATCATAAATTTTTTCCAACCTAATGATAGATTTGGGGATCGAATTTACAAGTTTATATGAGGTTTCAACTGAGTGTGAATAAGGTATTACCGAAAAGTCACGAAGATTTTTGTCGTGGGTATTTTCGTCAATCACGACATCTTGAAAGGTGTCCTCCATATGCAAGAAATTGATTATATGTTGATCATCAACAAAAAATCGCTAATTAGTAATGTTATTAGGAATTGTCGGCATGAATATCAATTCAACAGAAAATGAATTGGGAGAAGAATCTTCAACATGTAATAACTTAGATGCTACATTAGCCAACATATATGATTTAGTGTTACTAGATCTAGGAACAAAAATTATATTAAAAGAAATAAATTTATTCATCAAGTTCCATACCTCAATATGATAACTTTTAAGATGAGCCGATACACAATGGCTAGAATTCCTCACCTGCTTAACCACAATTTCAGAATCGTCGAATACAACTAAGTATTTGATGTTGAGGTCTATGGCCTTCTTAAGTCCCTGCAAGAGAGCTTCATATTCTGCTATATTATTTGTACAACTAAATTCTAATCTACAAGCAATAAATGTCTTGTTACCTTTAGGGTCTATTAGTAAAAAACTGGCACCGACTCCTTCATGTGATTTGGACCCATCAAAGTACAAAGACAAAAGCTCATCATTGACCAAATTATCTACATTAATTACATTATTTACAACATGATTAGACATCATTACTTGGGTTGATACTGAAACTTCATATTGCTGATTTAGGTCTGTAACATAGGATATTTCAGATGCAAAATTCCCAAAAAAGGTATTTATGCCGTGATTTTCCAATACATTTTCACTTGAAATAAAAGGCTCATTTGGGTCATTCAAATCTGTCATGGTGTACTTTAAATATTGTTCCTTGTTGACCCTAATATTATTTGGTTTTCCATTGAGAGGAAACCACAGGTGAGACCAATCTCTAGCAAAATAACCATTAAGTTGCTGAGACCAATCCCTGCTTAGAAACATACCATACACCTCAGGAATATCAACTACCACTATGTCAATGATCAGATGCACTTTTGGATTGGATGACAACCTAATCAAAACATATTTAAGTTTCCCAACCACTGTAACATTAGTTTTATCAAGATGAATAATTTTGATATCCGATGGTTTGATTTCAGCACTGATTTTCTGACAAACTGACAGAGGCATCACATTTGACGAAGCCCTAGAGTCCACCATACAATGATGTACATTTCTGTTAAAGGTTTCAAATGTTAACAGGAAGGGTGGCACATTATGCTTCTTATGTTGTGTGGACAAAATGTTTGGAGGATGATGATTTTTTTTTTTTTTTTGCCTGAAGTTGATTTATCAAAATTTGCTACACTTTTGCTTGGGACAACTTTTTTCTTATTGTTGTTTTCAACTATACTTTGTAACATTTTCTGTTGAATGTAAGGGAATTTAAGTATATCATAGATTGAGATATTAACCTTTAATTTATTAAAATCCTCAATAGGAACGTAGTATAAATCAGGGACAGCAAAATTCTTTGGTGTTTCAATCTGCTTCTTCTATTTGGATGTTGTATTTTTGTTTTTGTAAGAGGCATATTGATTTTGACCGTTCAGCTGATATTTACTACGTGTATTATAGTGATGTTGATTATCATGAATTTTTTTATAGTTTACCTGGAAAATGCTATCTGAAAAGTGTCCTATAGTTGGGGTGGATGAATATTCTTCATCAGGCACATCTTCCCCTTCATTTTTTGCTTCATTTTGTTGTTCAATTGTATCATCAGAAGTATTTTCAGCTTTAACTAATAAGGCTTGTATAACATTATGTAATCCTTCTAAGATCAAACCTTCAGCAGGGGGTGTTTGATTACTAGTTTTATTATCTGTCAAACTAAGCATATCTTTTTCAACAAGGATGGATTCTTCAAAAGCCTCTAAGAGAGTGTTCTTCTTGAACATTTTAACCCACATTGTTGTAGTGTGATGTAGGGCCTTAGCATAATATGCAATGATCAGGTTTTCTGCAGGCATGTATTCTATAGGGATTTTATTCTTAAGCATAAGAAACCTTTGGTTAACATCTTTGACCTTTTCCTTCTGATTCATCTTCATACTAGATAATTCCATAACCAACACTTCAAGGGACTTGTAATCTCCAAAATTTTCTAATTTTTTTTTCAAATCTATCCCAGGAGACTATAGTTTGAGTTTGTTCAGCGAAGTACCATGTGGAGGCATTTCCCTCGAAGGTGTAAGGGAAGAGCTTGCACACGACATCTTCATGTTCTATGTTTCTGAGTTTAAAAACCAACATAAATTTATTTATGTGATGTTCAATTGACTATTTGGAATCAGGGTCAAACTTAGGTAACCACTTCTCAATATGTTTAGGAAAAGGATGTTGTGGTACTAGTATTGCAACAACATCTTGATCAAGCCAAGGCCTCGCAGGCTTATTCTTGTTAGCCATCTGGGTCGAGGTTTTTGAAGTGTTTGAAGTTTGAGAATCTTCAGAAGATGAACTTTCTTCGTTAGAGGATTCTCCTCGCGATGGAGGTGGATATGGGTCAGGTGGTGAAGGAGTTAAACTATAACCCCTAACACCTAAGATAAGAGTTTCAATAGTGGGTGATTGTGATACTCCTGTTTTCAGCTGATATTAATACAAGGGATTAATGATTCCAGTTGCAATATTAGTTTCAGGTTGATTAGTCAAGATGTTGTGCAACCTGTAGTTGGGTGTACCAATTACATGAGATTTTTCTTGTTGATCAGGAAAGTCAAGAGGTTGATATAATTGATCACCCAGTTCCCTGATCTTTACCAAAGTATCATGAGTTCTTAATAACGGTTGGTGGGATTTTTGGAGTATCTCCTGTAAGTTTGGTCTTTGTGAATGTGATGTTGTAGGTTCAAGATGAGTGGATAGAGAATGTTGATTGAGTGGAATAACGGGCTCAGTTTCATATGTAGTAGTTGTGTTAGATATCATAGTAGAGTCTGAGCGACTATGAGTCCTAGAGCGATTGTTCGAAGATGTTTTTTGGCCCCCATGTGCCATTAATATCTAAAAGGCCCTCCTTTTAGCGCCATTTGTTGAAAGGTGATATTGACACTCATCAATTGGAAGGGAGAGTCTGATCTGAAGTTGTGTTAATGTAACCTAAGCCATTTAAGGTAACTCCCCCTGACGAGTTTAATGGATCTATTGTTGGTGAAAGGATCTATCTAATAAATAGATGAAAAGTTGTCTAGGATCCTAAGTGTTGATTATAATATTTCGTAAATATAAAATGACCTATTAGAATACATGATTTCAAACTTAATTACAAAGTTTAAAAAATGTACAATGATACAAGATTTTCTAGAAAGTCTTGTAAAACAAAAGTTTGTAAAAATGGAACTAAATCTTAGGAAAATTGAAATATAATGGAATCTAAATAGACGATATTAACACTACTTAAATATACTAACTAATATCTAATTATAAATATGAATGTAAGATATAACATGATTTAAGTTTAATGAACAAAGAATTTAGACTTAAATCATAAGAATTATGATTTACATTCAACAAACCAAATCAAAGAAATAAAACAACAAAAAATACTAACCTATCTAGACTTGGAGAAAAAATAATCTATTAGTTGTGTCTTTGTTAGATTAATAAGAAGGGGGCTGAATAAGTAATAGAGAAATAATCCTTTTTAATCACAAAATGCAAGTGTTATATCAATGTAGCATTATCATCCAACAATTTTAGAGTAAATAAACAATGAACAAATGAACAATCATACGCATACAAAGTACAACAATGTTTTTACATGGAAACCCAAAGAGGGAGAAAAACACATAATGATTTTTATTATAAGTCTTTAAGAATTACATTCATTGGAAGCACAAAATTCCTTTGTTTTCCAGCTGTAACTAGAAGGAGTCTCCAACCCCTTAGTTTCTCAGGCTACAACCTGAAGGAAGATCCAACTCCCCAATTCTCTGGCTACAACCAGAAGGAGGCTACAACCCCTTAGTTTCTCAGGCTACAACCTGAGGGAAGTTCCAACTCCCAAATTCTCTGGCTACAAATAGAAGGAGGCTACAATCCCCTATGTTCTCTAGCTACAACCAAAATTTTGCTACAACCACCTGTCCTTGACTTGTCCAACCGCCCTGATGTAGAAGTAGAATGATGGAACCACTGTCACACTATCACTGTGAGATATACTGTTGTAAACTTGTACCAATCAACCTGTAATAAAAATGTACCAATAACATGTGCCAACATGTACCATACATCAACCTGTACCTCAACCTGTACCATAAACAAATGCATTGACCATGCACCAATCCTGTACAAATAACCTGTCACAATAACATGTCCAAACAACCTGTAATCAACCTGTACCATAAACAAGTGCATCAACCATGCACCAACTTGTACCTCAACCTGTACTATCAATGAGTGCATCAAACATGCACCAAATATGTACCAATCATGCATCAAATACACATAAACTATGACTGATCAAGATGTACCAACATCATCAACTATACACCTCATGTATGTGCCAACTCGTCAACTACTTGTCTCAACCAAGTACCCAACATGTACCTCAACCAAAAGACCTCATCAATTTCATCATGAAAACATGATTTGTAACTATGTAATAGACATGGTGTATATGATCACATACCTGCAAACCTTCCTTAACTTTAACAACAAGAGACTAGCATTTTCATCAAACTTTACTTTAGTCTCACATGACTAGTTTTGGATTAGTCAACAACCCTAACTTGCAATAACCATAACTATATATCTGTAATGAATAAATGTATTAAAATAGTACACAATGTTCTTCAGTGTCTTTTCTGCAATTTCTCCAGGTTTCATTACTTGGAACCTCTCAGAAAAGGAGTTATAGCAAAAATGACATACCTTGTTGAATTTTGGATTATTCTAGAGAGCGAAATTTTAGAGCGTGGACCACACAGAATATTTGTTGTATGGATCTGAAAATGGTAAAAAAAATAATACAGACTATACTCTAACCAATACATTTTGTCTTACTAAATTTGGATATGTTATGAACTTATGACATTTTTCCTTGAAACACTTGTTGTATACTAGTTTCGGGACTAGCCACAAATCCTATTTTACACGAAGTGTAACTCCAAAAATACAATGACCCACAAGCTGAAATATTTATCACAACTACTTGGATATGTTCCCTCAATGGCCTCCCAAATTCGCAGTCTAAATCATTCTATAAAAAACGTTATTTTGAAAATGGTGAGATGACCTGTAAATAACATACCTTATAAAACATCATCAAAAGAATTTATCCTCCCTTGAATTTCATCCTTCTTTACTTCACCTTCCCTTTGAAATTTGCCTTAGATATCCTTTGGTTACCTCATTCACTTGTAGATATTCAATATACTCAAGTTTAATTAAATATGGGAGACCCTTGCCTCTTATTTATACTTTCATGTAGCTTCCTTAAGGGGTTACCTTCTAACCATCTTAACCCACTTTCTTTATTTTAGGGCTAACCCACTTCTAACCATTTGTCCACTTAGTAATTTCTCCATTGAATTATTATTTAAATAATTTATTTTGTATCCACTTTGACTTACAGTACACTCATCACTTCACTTTATTATTTAAATTACCTTCTAACCATCTTAACCCACTTTCCTTATTTTAGGGCTAACCCACTTCTAACCACTTGTCCACTTAGTAATTTCTCCATTAACTTTATTATTTAAATAATTTCTTTTGTATCCACTTTGACTTATAGTAAACTCATCACTTCTCTTTATTATTTAAATAATTTCTTCTTTGCAACCACTTTGACTATTTTGACCTTTTGGGGCTTCTAGATGACTCATGAGGGTTGTCCAACTTCACATGGCCATAACTCTCTAACCGTGAGGAGTTATGTGGCATTCCACATGTTGAGATTCAATAAGAAGATCCTAGTGAAAATTATGCACCTACACTAGGATGGAGCCTCAAGCTATTTTTAGATTGAAGTCTATTTTTAGATGATGAACAAATTCTATTTATAGATGATGTCTATTTATAGATGGTGAGCAAATTCTATTTATAGATGTATGTCAACTATTATTATCCCTTAATAATAGTTGGACAATAAATATTAATCTATTCTCAATGAGCACTTGGAAATAATTAACTGAAGTGGAAAATCAGTTAGCTATAGGAAGTTCAAGTTCAAAGGTTGGTTGGTGGGACATGCAAGTCGAATTAGTTGTAACTGAGTGATTCGAAGTTGTAACAGAGTTGGATGTGTAGTTATGTGAGTTGTAAAGTAGTTTAACTCAGTTAAGTGAGTTAATCTCAGTTGTACTAGTTGTAACTGAACTTACACTAGTTAGAGATCAATGAATTAATTATTAATTAATTCACAATTAGTGGTCTCACATGCAACTGAAGATTTACCATTGTTAACTACATGCATGTCAGATCCAGTGGAGACCCAGTTGAGATAACAGGTGAAAGGGACAGTTTGAATATCAGTTGTGACTTTAGTGGGTGCACTCATGCAACCACACACACATTGGATGTGCCCATGAGGATTGCGCAGCCTAGGCAAGAGGAATTCATTCATTGCAAGGATTTCCATTAGTAGGGATTGCACAGAGGAGGCAGGTTGTCTAGAAGCAGTAAATTGGCACATGAATTTGTCAATTTTTGTATGACAGTGTGAGATGATTGTATATTGTACTGAAATCTCTTGGATTAATGTTTTGTATGAGATTGTTTCATGATCCACGATATATACATAATATATGATATTGGGGTTTTTAGCTTTATGGTTTCCCGGTAAAACAACTATGTTATGTGTGATTGATCTTTCTTCTTGATATTGCAATTGGCGATCGTGTTTTCAATTCCGCAATAATATTTGTAGAAGCAATTATGTATTTAACAGTGGCATATAATTGTTATATTAGGAGAATCTAGACAATACATAATTTGTATTAAAATTTCTACATGGTATCAGAGCACAAAAAATTGCAGAAGCTGAGTTTGTGATTGGATAGAATTCGAATTTGTAGAAATACTTTCTTGGTGCTACAACTAATTCAAGATTGAAATGGATTTCAATGGATTGAGGTTAGAGTATGCACTCGAGGGTAGCTCTAACTAAATTTCTTTGAAGGACAGGATGGAGGCAGTACTCGAAGACAATGGCTTGAAGGAATTCATTGACAAAGATGTTTCTAAGCCCAGATGCTATAGATGCTGCAAATCTTGATGCATGGAAAAAGAAAGTGGCAAAGGTGAGAAGGATCCTATTGGAGGGAGTACGAGACCACATTGTATCAAACCTCCATGGGAAATCCACACCATATGCAATGTGGAAGACTTTGACGGATCTATTCCAAAACAACAACGACCATAGGAAATTGGCGCTCAAAGATAAACTCAGGAAGATCAAGATGGAAAAGGGTGACTCCATTCCAAAATATCTCACGAAGTTTGTCCAATGTCGAGATGAGCTGGGGAGTGTGGGAATAACAGTCGTTGATGATGATTTGGTGAGCTTGGCTCTCCTAGGACTTCCCAAAAATTGGCACAGTTATCAAGTCTCTGTCAATGGAAGGGAAAAATTGCCATATTGGGAACAACTATGGTCGGATTTGGTGCAGGAGGAGTTCAGGTGGAACACCAGAGATGGCTCTCCATCAAAGAATGATGATGAAGAGGATTGTGCTTTGGCTTCCAAGGCAAGGAAAGGGAAGGGGAAGAAATTCCATTCAAAATCTGAGTCTAAAGGAAAGAAGTTGGATTTGTCCAAGGTGAAGTGTTTTCACTATCACGAACATGGGCATCTCGCTACTAACTGTCCACAGAAGAAGAAGAACAAGAGGGATGTTGGAGCTGCAGCTGGTGAGGCCCTTGCCTCAAAATTTGAACTTGACTTCTCCTTGATCGCATGCATGGAATCAAGTGCATTGGGATCGGTGTGGTATTTGGATAGTGGCACTTCCTTCCACATGACAGGAGATAAGGATCTTTTAAGTGACTTGGAGGAGAGAGATCTCAAAATGCATATAGAGATGGGCGACGATGGATGATATAGTGCGACTAGAATTGGTACCATTAACTTTCAGAGGGATTCAGGTAAACCATTTCAATTGAAATATGTTATGCATGTTCCAAGTCTGAAGAAAAACTTGGTCTCAGTCGCAATGTTGGAGGACATAGGCTATGATGTTGTTTTCAATGATGGAAAAGCCTTCTTGCGACATAAAACAATGGGTCAAGTCAAGAAGATAGGGATTTGAGTTAATAATATCTACAAGGTGGAGGTAGATGGATGCACTTCCATGGTGGGCAAGGCGAAAATAGTTGTGAGCCAGGATGAGGGTGAATTATAGCACATGCAATTTGGTCATCTTCATCATGGAGCCTTGAAAATCATGAAGAAAATATCTACTAGACTTCTAATGGGAACACTTGCTCAGTTAGATAAGTGCAAGGGTTGCACCATGGGGAAGTATGTAAAGTCCACCTTTCATGAAAAGGAGAACCGTGCTTTGGTGATCCTGGAGAGAATTCACACATACGTGTGTGGACCATTCTCGATTGCTTCAACAACAAAAGATGACTTTTCTCATAAATGTTGGATCTTCTTCATGCATAAGAAGTATCAAACATTCTCAAAGTTCTGTGAGTTTAAAGCATTGGTGGAGAAAGAGTCGAGGAAGCAAGTGAAGGCTCTGAGGAGCGATAATGGTGGAGAATACATCTCTAACAAATTCAAAGACTTCTGCAACAAAGAAGGAATTTGAAGAGAAATCATAGCACCTCATAGCCCACAAAAAAATGGGGTCGCGGAGAGGAAGAACAGAACGATCATGGGCGCAGAACGAGTGATGTTGCATGATCATGGCCTACCAATGAATTTGTGGGTAGAAGCATGAAACATTGCAGTTTATGTGCAAAACCGTTGTCCTCATAGAGTACTTGGCATGAGTACACCTAAAGAAGGTTTCACTGGTAAGAAACCTGATGTTTCTCATTTTAATATTTTTGGCTCATCTGTTTATGTGCATGTGACCAAGAATGCCAGGAAGAAGCTGGAGCTGACTGCTGAAGTTAGGATATTTGTGGGGTACACATAAACACCCCATAATTATTGTGTGTATTTTCCTAACATTAATTTGACTTTTATGCGACGAGATATAAAATTCAATGAGTGGAAATCCATGCGGTTGTCGCTTGAGAGGGAGATAGACTTAGATGCAGAGGAGGAACTATTGGTTCCCAAAGATGAGTCTCAATATGTGGATCAACCACATGAGGAGGTTCATGGAGTGGAGGAAGCCACTCATGTAAAGCCATCCATCAAAAATGGAAGAAAGCACACCATGGAAGATGATAGATTGAGACTAGATGTTGCACATAATGTAGGAGCCCCTACTTCATAATGTATATAGAGACACTATCTTGATCGATTTACTGGATACATGGCTCTCATGAGCAAATGTATTGTGACTGAACTATCTTCCTTTTAGGTAGCAATGTAGTATCCCACGTGGTTTGATGTAATGGTGGAGGACTATGACTCCATTGTCAAAAATAGTGCATGGGAAATTGTCCCAAGACTAGTTGACAAATCAGTGGTAGGTTTGAGATGGATCCACAAGGTAAAGAAAGTTGTTGATGGGAGTGTGGAAAAATAGAAGGCCATATTTGTGGCTCGGGGCTTCTCACATATCGATGGGATATATTATGATGAGACCTTTGCACCTGTCACAAGGTACTCTTCCATAAGATCCATCTTTTCACTCTCAGCGTAGATGGGCTAGCGCATTCATCAGATGGATGTAAAAACTATTTTTCTCAATGGGATCATTGAGGAAGAGGTGTACATAGAGAATCCTGAAGGATTTGAGATCTCCAACAGTGAGTCACATGTGTGCCGACTCAAAAGAGCATTGTATGGGCTGAAGCAAGCACCCTGTGCTTGGTACACTCGGATAGACAACTATTTCACTGGACTGGGCTTCACCAAAAGTGAAGCGGATGCAAACCTATACCAAATTGTGGTGGAGGGTAAGATTTTAATCATTTTTCTTTATGTTGATGATTTAATACTGACTGGTGATGAGCAACTGATACACTCATGCAAGGAGGACCTTGCAAAGGAGTTCGATATGAAGGATATGGGCCTCCTTCATTATTTCCTTGGATTGGAAATATGGCAGCGAGATGGTGAACTTTTTGTGTCTCAAGGAAAGTATGCAAGGGAGATAATGGGTAAGTTTCACATGGAGGGCTGCAAACCCATGGATACTCCTCTTCCAGGAAACTGGAAGAAAGAGGATGCTACTTCTGGAGAGGTAGTGGATGCTACTATCTATCGATAGTTGGTGGGTTCACTAATGTATCTAGTGAACATGAGACCAGACATTTTCTATGCGGTTAACCAGTTGAGTCAAGCGATGGTTAAGCCTACCAAGCTCTTTTGGAAGGTGGGTAAGCATGTCCTGAGATACTTGAGGGGCACATATGAGTATGGCTTATGGTACATACAAACGAATGAGGTGAAGTTGCATGGCTTCACGGATGCAGATTGGGCGGGCATCCCAACGGACATAAATAGAACATCAGGGGGGATCTTTAGTATCAGATCTACAATTGTTTCTTGGTACAACAGGAAACAAAGATCCGTGGCACTTAGTTCAGCAGAAACATAATACATGGAAACAAGTCAAGATGCATGTGAGGATATCTGAATGAGAAAGATCTTGGTTGGTTTGTTTGGTTCTCATTTAGATCCGACAGTGATTCATTGTGATAATTAGAGTTGCATTAAACTCTCAATTAATCCTGTGTTTTATGATAGATCTAAGCATATAGATATCTGGTATCATCATATCATAGATTGTGTGCAGTGGAAGATCATGTTGCTTCAGTACATTCCTACGGAAGAAGGATAATCCCTTTCTTGTTGAGAGGGAGTGTTGAGATTCAACAAGAAGATCCTAGTGAAAATTATGCACCTACACTAGGATGGAGCCTCAGGCTATTTTTAGGTGGAAGTCTGTTTTTAGATGATGAGCAAATTATATTTATAGATGATGTATATTTATAGATGGTGAGTAAATTATATTTATAGATGTATGTCGACTATTATTATCCCTTAATAATAGTTGGACAATAAATATTAATCTATTCTCAATGAGCACTTGGAAATAGTTAACTGAAGTGGAAAATTAGTTAGCTATAGGAAATTTGAGTTCAAAGGTTGGTTGGTGGGACATGCAAGTAGAATTAGTTGTAACTAAGTGATTCGAAGTTGTAACAGAGTTGGATGTGTAGTTATGTGAGTTGTAAAGTAGTTTAACTCAATTAAGTGAGTTAAGCTCAGTTGTACTAGTTCTAACTGAACTTACACTAGTGAGAGATCAATGAATTAATTATTAATTAATTCACAATTAGTGGTCTCACATGCAACTAAAGATTTTCCACTATTAACTACATGCATGCCAGATCCATTGGAGACCTAGTTGAGATAACATGTGAAAGGGACAGTTTGAATATCAGTTGTGACTTTAGTGGGTGCACTCATGAAACCACACACACATTGGATGTGCCCATGAGGATTGCACAACCTAGGCAAGAGGAATTCATTCATTGCAGGGATTTCCATTAGCATGGATTGCGCAGAGGAGGCAGGTTGTCTGGAAGCAGTAAATTAGCACATGAATTTGTCAATTTTTGTATCACAGTGTGAGACAATTGTATATTGTACTGAGATCTATTAGATTAGAGTTTTGTATGGGATTGTTTCATGATCCATGATATATACATAATATATGATAGTGGGTTTTTTAGCTTTATGCTTTCCCAGTAAAACATTTGTGTTATGTGTGATTGATCGTTCTTCTTGATATTGCAATTGGCGATCGTGTTTTAAATTCCGCAATAATATTTGTAGAAGCGATTCTATATTTATAGTGGCATATAATTGTTAGATTAGGAGAATCTAGGCAGTACATAATTTGTATTAAAATTTCTACCCCACATACCAATGGAAATGGCATGACATGTACTATCCATCTAGAATAGTCTTACCTACAAATATATCAAAACTCATACCATTATCCATCAAACAAACTTGGGTCCATTACCCAAACCTTTGTGCTACCGGAATTCGCTACCGGACTTTCTTCAAGGGTTGAAATCAATGAAAACCAACCCAATTAATCAACAATCTCCCCCTTTTCCATTGATGGAAACACTCTGATGCAATACTAATGTCATATCACTCATGCTCCCCTTGTGACCATCGCTCCCCCTGGAACCATGCCTATGTGCTCTTTCTCCAAGATTTTACCTTTGCATATGATAAATCTCTTCCCCTTTGTCATCAATGGAAAATGTATCTTTCCATCTGGGGTTGCTCCCCCTGATTGAACTCTTCCTGAAACTAATCTCCCAACCTGAACTGTCCTCTTTATAGTGCTTCCTCGTGTAAATCTAAGACATATAAGATAAGCATTCAAAAGCATTCATTTTGGAGTATAAATTACTCTCAGTCTCTGGCGAAGATACTCAAAGGCTTCTTGTGGAAACAATTTTGTAAATATGTCTGCCACTTGTTCTTTTGTGCCCACATATTCAACTCTGATGTTCTTCTTTGCAACATGTTCCCGTAGAAAGTGATACTTTATTGGAATATGCTTCATCTTGGAGTGCATCACTGGGTTCTTTGAGATACCGATGACACTTTTATTATCACAATATATTGGAATGGGCTCATCATACTCAATCTGTATATCTATCAAAGTTTGTTTCATCCATAGAACCTGAGTACAACATCATGTTGTTGCAATATACTCTGCTTCAGTGATAGATAAAGATACTGATGATTGTTTCTTGTTTATCCAAGACATTAAACACTCACCCAAGTAGAACACTGCTCCACTGGTGCTACGTTGGTCATCAATGAAACCTGCCCAATCTGCATTTGTGTAGTCAATAAGTGATAGATCCTTTCCTTTTGGATACCATAATCCAAACTCTTTTGTTCCTTTTAGATATCTAAAAATACTCTTCACTGCTAATACATACGATTCCTTTGGTGCTGCTTGAAATCGTGCCACCTATCCAACTGCCTGCATTACATATGGTTTGGATGTTGTCACATATAGTAAGCTACCATTCATTTTGGATGTTGTCACATGTATTTCCTCTGGTCTGTAGACTTTGAAACATCATCTTTTCTCAACTTGCAACTAGTTTTCATAGGAGTGGTAACTGGTTTGCAATATTCCATTCCGAACCTCTTTAGCATTTCTCTGATATACTTAGTTTGAGAAATAAAAATTCCTTGGTTGCTTTGACGTATTTGAAGACCCAGAAAGAAGGACAGTTCTCCAAGTAATGACATTTCAAATTCATTCTTCATATCCTTTGCAAATTTATGGATTAACCTGTCATCAATACTTCTAAAAATAATATCATCAATATAAACTTCAATTAATAAAATGCCATCTTGATTTACCTTAATGTAGAGGTTGTTGTTTGCACTTCCTTTTCTGAACCCTACCTACTATAGATATTTATCCAATCTAGAGTACCATGCTCTAGGAACCAGTTGTTCAATGTAGACTTCTTATTCAAGTTCCCCATTTAGAAAAGATGATTTCTCGTCCATATCTATCCATACTGTTCAATACTCTGCTACACAACTGTACATAATTTTGATTCATATGTCACTATACTATCATGAAGTACTACTACAATTGATTAATCTATCATATTGTACTTCTTATAACTAAATGCACTAAATCTTTCTACTCAAATTCTCTAAGCTTCTCGAAGGATGGTTCTCTGATCCGTCTCAGCTACCGCATAGAGTCCCCCCTGTCTATTAGTCATATTATATGGGAGTCTCTAAGCCGAATGGATCAAAACAATTCCTTCTCTGAAGTGTATTCATCATCATCTTCATTAGTATATTCATCATCTCTCTGAGCTCTGATTTCTTTCTTTCTGTCTATGGATTCATCTTTCAATACAGTGCTTGGAGGTACAATCTCTTGAACCTATTCCTTCTTTACCCGTCCTTCTTTTCTTTCAATTATTTTCCAAATCTTTCTATATATGACATCTTTCCTTTTCTCTATAGAATTTTCTTCATCTTGTTTTATTTCCAATCTTGCAATCTTTGGGACCTGGTCTTTGTTCACCTGTTCTTCGTATTTGAACAACCATTGTCAACATACCAACCACACTTCTTCTTGTTAGCTTGTAGAGAGAGTGTGCATTCTTAATTTCTATATTGATTTTGTTTTCTTATCCATGTTCTCTTTTGAGGCTCCTGTCTATGATTGTTGTTGTTCTGTTGTGGTTCTCTAGGAGGGATTGTCATTCTACAATCTTTGTCCATGTGTCCAAAGTTATTGCACTTGTAGCATTCCAATTTAGTGTTCAATGATTCAAACCTATTGTATATTATTATCTGTGTTTCACTAGGCCTTCTTGGATAACCATTTTGTGTATGACTTTCAAATTTGTTTATGTTCCTTCTATTAGCTTTGCAATTCACATTTTTATGTCCAAAATTATTGCATGCATAACATAAACTCAAAAATATAGTTTGATACCTGGGAGTTGAAGATATTCTGAAACAAGTTGCTCTTATGAATCCTTTTTCTTCCCGAGTCCTATTTGTTTATGTCGATCATTGATTATTAAATTAGAATCTTCTCAATGGAGGAGTGTCCCTGCAATCTTCCTTGTAGGTCTTCCTATCCCCTTTGATTGTTTCTGCATAACTTTTTCGCTATGTTTATTGTTTTGTTTCTTTGGAGCTTGATCCCTTTTCTGTTTGATTGTATCCAAGTGTGGACTTGTCATGATTAGGCCTTTGACTACTGATAATGTCATCCAAAACTTTTGAGTTGTTCTGCATATTTTTCTTTTGAAGATCCTTTATCAATGTGACAATATCTGCTTCCAAATTTCCAATGATCCTGTCTCTTTCTTCTAACGTTCTTTGAGCGCTTCTTCAATTATTTATATTCTTATGTTTGAACCTTCAATTCTGTGATGATCTACTCTATTTCTTGAGTTTCTTCCTTCTTGTCTAGTTCTGCTTGTAGATTCTTGTTTTTCCTCTTTTCTCTTCTTATAACTTCTATGGCAGTCAACAATTATTCTCGGTAGTCAACTTCTGCCTCTTCATATTCTTCTTTGGTGTATTCTTTAACATAGTCTTCTACTACCATGAATAGAAATATTTCTGTCTCACTGTCACTGACTTCATCTTCATCTGATGAGGAGATGTCTTCATTGGTTCATAATCTTTTCTTGAAAACTTTCTTTGTGGTTCCTTTGCTTTTATATGTTTGTTTTCTATTTGAGTAATCTTCATCATTCCCCTTATTTTTCTTATGAGGACATTTGTTATCAAAATGAACAATATCATCAAAATTAAAACAAATCAATGGAATCTTACCTTTGTATCTGTCGTTGGTTCCCTTGTTCAATCTCTTGACAAAATTGGTCATTTCTTCATCATCTTCCGAGATGTCACTGCTGCTGCTATGTTCTTTTTCTTTTTTCTTTACATTTTTCTTTGACCTTTTGGATTCTTTAAAATTTGCTTCTTTTATATCTGGATTTTCCTGTTCAGTTATCATTTCATATGCTGTGAAGATTCCATGTGGTTTTTCCATGCTTATTGCGTCTAGATTTTCTCTTTATTCTAGTGCTAATATCTTAGGATCAAATCTCACAGGAAGAGATCTTAGTACCTTTTGAACAATTATAGATTTTTTAATTTCTTCTCCCAATCGTATGATTGCATTTACTATTTCATCGATTCATAAGAAGTAAGCTACAATATTCTCATCTTCCTTCATCCTTAGTTGTTCAAACTGACCTCTATAAGTTTGAAGCTTTGCTTCTTTGAATTTTGAATCTCCTTCATAAATATTTTGAAGTTTTTCCCAAATCTCTTTAGTGGATTTACAATGCATAACTTTGGTGTATACCGAATCACCAAGACCATTCATAAGTGAATTTGTGTATTTGGAATTATTTTGACCGAGTTTTATTGCTCTTTCACTTGTTGGCGGAACTACTGGTTCTTTGTATCCATCTACGATAGATTGCCAAATTTCAAATCCTTATGTCTGTATATATGTTTTCATCCTTTTTCTCCATAATGCATACTTTTGTCCATAAAACTGTGGTATTCCATGTTTATACATGGTGTTTCTCTCCATGATATACCTTTCAGTGGTTAAAGTGATTCTTCAAGGAACAAGATCTGATACCAATTGTTGGATTACTTAGAGGGGGGGTGAATCAATAATATAGAAATAATCCTTTTTAACCACAAAATGCAAGTGTTATATCAATGTAGCATTATCATCCAATAGTTGGAGAGTAAATAAACAATGAACAAATGAGAAATCATACACATACATAGTCCACCAATGTTTTTACATGGAAACCCAAAGTGGGAGAAAACCACGAAATGATTTTTCTTATATGTATTTAAGAATTACATTCATTGGAAGAACCAACTTCCTTTGTTTTCCTGTTGCAACTAGAAGGAGGCTCCAATCCCCTAGTTTCTCAGGCTACAACCTGAAGGAAGTTCCAACTCCCCAATTCTCTGGCTACAACCAGAAGGAGGCTACAACCCCCTAGTTTCTCAGGCTACAACCTGAGGGAAGCTCCAACTCCCCAATTCTTTGGCTACAACCAGAAGGAGGTTATAACCCCATATGTTCTCCGAATACAACCACATTTTATTTCCCCGTCCAACTGGTCTGACATAGAAGTATAATGACAGAACCACTATCACACTATCACTGTGAGATATACTGCTGTAAAACTGTACCAATCAACCTATAATTAGCCTATAACAACCTATACCAATAACCTATGCCAACATGCACCATACATCAAATTGTAACTCAACCTGTACCATAAACAAATGAATCAACCATGTACCAAACCTGTACAAATAACCTGTCACAATAACCTGTCCAAACAACCTGGAATCAACCTGTACCATAAATAAGTCATCAACCATGCAACAAACTGTACCTCAACATGTACCATCAATGAGTGCATCAACCATGCACTGAATATGTACCAATAATGCATCAAATACACATAAACTACCACTCATCAAGATGTACCAATATCATCAATTATACACCTCATGTATGTGCCAACTCATCAACTACTTGTCTCAACCATGTACCCAACATGTACCTCAACCAAAAGCCCTTATGGATCTGAAAATGGTACACAAAATAATACAGACTGTACTCTAACCAATACATTTTTTATTACTGAATTTGGATCTGTTATGAATAATTTATGACGTTTTTACCCGAAACACTTGTTTTAGACTAGTTTCAGGACTAGCCACAAACCATATTTTCCACGGAGTGTAAATCCAAAAATATAATGACCCACAAGCTGAAATTTTTATCACAGCTACTTGGATATGTTTCCTCAATGACCTCCCGATTTCATGGTCTGAATCATTCTAGAAAAAAAGTTATTGCGAAAATGGTGAGATGACCCATAAATAACATACCTTAGAAAGCATCATCAAAAGAATTTATCCTTCCTTGAATTTCGACCTTCTTTACTTCACCTTCCCTTTTAAATTCACCTTAGATATAATTTGGTTACCTCAGTCACTTTTAGATATTCAATATTCTCAAGTGTAATTAAAAATGAGAGACCCTTGCCTCTTATTTATACTTTCATGTAGATTCCTCAAGGGGTTACCTTCTAACCATCTTAACCCACTTTCCTTATTTTAGGGCTAACCCACTTCTAACCACTTGTCCACTTAGAAATTTCTCCATTAAATTTATTATTTAAATAATTTATTTTGTATCCACTTTGAATTATAGTACACTCATCACTTCACTTTATTATTTAAATTACCTTCTAACCATCTTAACCCACTTTCCTTATTTTAGGGCTAACCCACTTGTAACCACTTGTCCACTTAGTAATTTATCGATTAACTTTATTAATTTAAATAATTTCTTTTGTATCCACTTTGACTTATAGTACACTCATCACTTCTCTTTATTATTTAAATAATTTCTTCTTTGCAACCACTTTGACTACTTTGACATTTTGGGGCTTCTAGATGACTCGTGAGGGTTTTCCAACTTCACGCGGCCATAAATCTCTAACCGTGAGAAGTTATGTGACATTCCACATACCAATAGAAATGGCATGACATGTAATATCCATCTAGAATAGTATTACCTGTAAATATATCAAAACTCATACCATTATCCATCAAACAAACGTGGGTCCATTACCCAAAACTTTGTGCTACCGGAATTTGGTACTGAACTTTCTTCAAGGGTTGACATGAATGAAAACCAACCCAATTAATCAACAATCTTCTTGTGTGAAATCTCTTCCAACAACCTGTCTATTGAGAAAAATCTATAGCAAATAGTTGTGGAGTTAAGAAATACAACAAGCATGAAGAAAATAATTTCAATAGAGAATTGAAGTTTTAGTATAGTTACAGAAAGAGCAACTGGTTGAAGTTGAATCCTTTTGAAGGTATATAACAGTTCATTATTGGAAACAATTTCATTAAAAATATGATCATACCATGTGCAAAATATACAAGAAAACTTAATACATTTCAACACATGAATTCAAATCAGTCCTATCATGAAGAATCATAAATATTGGGAAAACAAAGAATTGGTATAAATACAAATAACAATGTATTAATAAAATGGAAAAAAAAACTAATTTTAATAACACATATATATCATTTGCAAGGAACACATGTACCATATGATGCTATGAAAATATTAAATTCAAAAACATAACAACATTACTCATAGGGATAAAGCCCAGAGCAATTCAAAGTATCATGTCTTTCCTAACATCGTTCAATCTTTGATCATCCCAAAAATTTCACCCATGTCCATCCTTGAGAATTCTATATCTATTTAAACAAAAATGGAGTTGTTAGGACTCAGAAGTGTCACACTTATACCCTCTTTTCCTTCACCATTCCTTACATTTCATGGTCCTAATAAACCTTTTATCATACCATTTCCATACATACATTTGGGTTTCACCTTATTATTTTTCACTTTATTCATTTCAGTATTATAAGTGAATTTATGATTAAATCTTAGAAAAATGACATATTTTCATTATATATCAAGGTTGGATGAGTTTGATGATGTGTGCAGGCATATGTGAAGATTTCAACAAAGTCAAATATTACCACCTAGCCTCAAATTCGAATTTCATMTTCAAGCTTTGAAGATTTGAAGAATATTTGGGACAATCATTCAAGCATATTCAAAGGAGAAGATCATGGAGATTTTGATAGGATATCTTATCCAAGATATGAGTGGAGGATTTGAAGGAATAAGTTGAGAGAATAGTGGATCTACAATTATGACACTCTTCAAGACTTTCATGTATAGAAGAGAGTGCTCTCTCTTCATGAGGAGGGAGAGATCATGTAATTCATAATTTGGTCTTGTAATTAGGAGAAGGGGATTCTTCGCTTTGATTCTTTCATTGCTATTCTTCCATGCTTTGTCATTTGACTCTTGTAATATAATTTGAGATTGATTTATTGTGTGAGCTCACATATGTCTTTTCTCATTCAACTCTTCACATGTTGTATTGCTTTCCTAGATTAATTTCCTGCTTTCCTAGTTAGTGTTTCAATGCTTTCCTAGATTAATTTCAATTTCAACAATTTGGATTAGATTACTTCCACTTCAGTCCTTCATATATAGTGTGTGTGCTTCGTAAGCCTACAGACCTCGGATTGAAAAATTAAATAGTTGGGCAAATACTACAACGAAATTAAACGACAATATTTCTGCCTAACAGGAGTCAACATCTTATCAACATGATAGAGTCTAATCTCCTAAAAAATAACTTTTTTTGGTGAAATAGTCTAACTTATACTCATAATAGAAGAGTTTTGTAATAAAAAGATAAACTTTTTCAACAACTTTATCAAAAGTTTGTTGACATAACAACAAGAGGCTATAATTCGTCCTT
>ML816337.1:109763-123510 GCA_009831015.1 Picea engelmannii | reverse complement strand
TTTCAACAACTTTATCAAAAGTTTGTTGACATAACAACAAGAGGCTATAATTCGTCCTTTTCAAACCTAACTCTATGCTAACTAAAAAAAACAAAGTGAAATCTTGATAACATCCAATTGTCTTCATAAAGGTTGTCGATGACATCTTCGAATATTCTCATAACCTGTAAATAAACAATAAAATCAATTAAAATAAATACAAAAATTATTTAAAGGTTGGCTACAGAATCTTTGATTCTGTAGCTAGTCTAAATCAAACAAAATCAGAATAGCCTAAAATCAAACAAAATCCAAAATAGAAGAAGTAAAAAAAATCGATTTTACATTACCAAGAATTATATATTTGAAATCGAGGATTCATGCAGATTTGATTCCATAACAATATTGGCATTGGTGGATTTTTTGACAATTGTATTTGACAATTTTGGGGTCTTTTAGTTGCCTATGAAGAAATCTGTCCCATTTTATCAATTGATTCTTGATTTTCCCTCTTTAAATTACTATTTTTCCTCTGCACTTGATATAAAATCATCTGTAGATAGAAAATGACTGAATTATATCTTTCAACCCAATGTTGGTAGCTACGACAATTCCCATGATCAAAATTTTCCTTAACATTTTGGGAATGATGGTTAAATGATTTTTCATTGAGAGAATTGTCTTTGAAATGCGCACTAATACCTGGGAATCCCTCACATCCAACAAGAAATAGAGGTACATTTCTCACGAAGTCATATGGGGTTTGATCCCTTTTCTTAGGTTTGTCAGCTTTATTCTTGGGATGATCTTCAGGGTCTTCAACCAGTATAGGTTTGTCGGGAGACACCTTGTTCTTCGATATGTTCCTTATCATTCTTGACAATTTGCGACCCAACCTTTTGGTTTCAAAATTGACATATGTGGGTGTACTATGAAGTTCCTTCTTATTACATTCGTTCTTGACATAACCCAATTGTATCCCTGGATCCTGTTTGGATTGGATATCAATTTTACCCTTTAACTTGGTAAGAGTCAATTCTAGATTAGGGGTCGTAGCATAGGTTAATCCCTTTTTGACCATACTACGAGTCAAGAGAGGGACAACTATGTCATTTTGAAAAGGGTCTTCTTGGTTGGGCGAGTGACCAGAAGATGGGGAGTCAGGGTTTAAATATACTTCTAGTTCAATCCCTTCAGGGTTTCTTTGGAAAGCATTGGCTTGGGTTTCAAGAATAGCTTCAGTATGAACCTCATGTATTGAATCAAGAATGGTTGATGAAAGGGAGGTATGTATAACGTTATTTCTGGAAAGGAAAGTATTCCAATCATCCCCTGTCCTGGTGAGATGGTTCTCAATCAGGATTCGAATGAGGCTATGGTGGAAAATACTGGCTTCGGGGTTCTTACTATGTCGCTGATAGAATTTAACCATCTTAGAGAGGCTCCTCCACATATATTAGGGCATGTTCAATTCATAACCCAGGAAAATCATAAGTAGGCGAATGTGAAAAATAACACCAGACCGTATCGACCTTCACAACTCACAAATTGCTTAATGTCAAATATAACAGTTTACTATTTCTTCTTTAAAATTTTTATTGCCATACCCTTTATATCATACCTGGTCCATTTGGAGGCTAACAGTCATTTCCACGGAATATCTCACACCTTAGCGTTTTTGAACCATCTTTCTCCAGACAGAGTTAATCCCATGGCCTGGGCAATGAAGCCTTCATTGACCTCTAATTCTACATCGTAAATGATGGATTTTTTACCATTAAATGTGCTAGAAAAATTCTTAGTGAACTGTATATTATGGCCCCTAAATGAATGGATGAAATTCATCCACCCTTCTTTGGCCATTATTTTATTTAATTCATAGTAATCCTGTATGATTTTAGGTCCATTGGGTTCTTCTCTTACTACAGGAGCCATAAGCTCTATAATGGAGTCGATGAGTAGGGAAAATTGGACATAGGACAAATTAACCTTGTTGAAGAGGATACACATGACTTGTAACAAGAAGAAGCCATCATAAACAAATAATAATAGACTTAGATACCTCATTCCAATGGCCGAAGATAAAAACTTGGGAAACGGAGGACAATACGAACTAGACCGCCACTTAAATCATTGTTGAGATTTAGAATTGCCCACACGTTGGAGGACAGAGGTGTGCCAAATGAATGACCCATGTTTTCCTCATGAATTACCACGAGCTAGTGCATCCTAACCGTGGGTGAAGGCACAAACATTGTAATCATATCATGGTTTCAGGAATGATCGATCCGAATAGGAAGACATAGTCATGGAAGAAGTAAAATCATTTGAGTGCCAAAGGTTTTCGTCCCATAATCTTTAATAAATTATTAATAAGCCAAAATTATGCTTTCGATGGGATTTCACAATGGTTATTTAGTTTAATGAGTTTTAACATAGACCTTGATTTCCACTAATGCCCCTTTAGAGTGTTTTATTTGAAGAGGGTTCCAACACAACATTTTGTGATCTAAATGTCCCCTTTTCAAGTGAAGACTGTGACAATGAAGATTTTGGATCTTAACAATATTTTTGGACCATAATTAGATTCAATTATCCATAGTTAGTGGACATAATGTCCTCTTTAAATTAAAAATGAAGATTGGAAGAGACGTTTAATGGAGGGATCGATCAAAACGAAATCAATGTGAATAACATCGTACAAAAAGAACCACCAAGTAGGGTTAACGAGAATGATCCTTAATTTCATGCTTAACAGTGATAAAATTAAAAATAAACACAAAATTATAATACAAAAGACAAAACACTCAGATGAAAAACAAAACAAAAATTTATATAAAGTCGGTTAAAATTAGTAAAACCATGAATTTCCACAACAATCCATCAATCTAATATATTTAAAAATATGTGACAGCTAGAGGTAAAAATGTTAACTCTGCATTTTAAAAATAATATGATAGGGTGTTGGTTGGGGGAGCCAACAAGTTTTGAGAGGACTTGTATTACTCACTGGTAAACTATCATTTTAGCTTTATTTAAACTCTTAATATACCATTGTTCATAAGAATTATAAGTCTTGTACGATGATCTAAAATCATGTATTGGATATCAAATAATTAAATGAACCCAAATAAAAAGTTTATATCTATGATGAATATGGTTCTCAACTCACTCCTCTAAATCACAATACATAAATTATGAACCAAGAATATTATTAATATAACATTGATATGGTGGTATTTGTGGAACAAATCCACAATTCCCCTTTCAATATAGTTTAACTCACCTCATCCCTCAACTTTAGGGTTTCTACGACTATAAACATGACGATTATATACCATAGTTGTTTCCTGGAAAGGGATGTACACCCATCAAATCGTATTAAGTAATTGAGTTAACACAGACTTGTTTAATATAAAACTCCAAGTAGAAACTGGTTTATATCATATCTAGGTTAATGATTATCCATGAGGCATGATCCTCATTGGCCACATCTTGACACCATTTGTGATCTCTGTCAGTATTGCACCTAATCAGTACTCTACTATTTACTGTGGTATCGTATATGAGTTCTTCTCTAAAACATTGTTCTAATTCTATCGAGCAGTGAGTGTTAGAGACATTTTCTTTGCTCTATCAGTCATAGTGTTTCAACACATATATTTTATTTTTACAGAGTACTTTCAGACCAGATCGATACCATTTTCCAAGGTAATGTTGATCACAACACCGTTGAATTACATAGTTGACTAGCTTATGATCATATCTGGTTCACTTTTTCTTTATAGATTGAAAACTAATTTTATTTCTCTTGTTTGCACATAGTTTTACTATGCCTTTGGGAACAAATGATTGTCATTCAGCATGTTCGTTGGTCACTTGACTTCTAGGGTAATGAACAACTTTTTTTACAATATGTAGTTTTAAGTTTTGTTCTTATATAATAGTCATATGTTCTTAACAACTTTTGGTTATGATTCTGTGTAGGGTTTGTTGAAACCCTTGCAACGAATTCAATTTTGCAATGAACCTCAAAAATAACTATTTTTTTTTGTATAGAGTAACTTTTATCTTTATATTGGAGATTATCATTCACATTTTTCTCGTCAAATCTTGTCTTGGGTGTTAGCCTATGGCTTACCTTTACCAATCACTAAGTTTAAAATGTCACCTATATTTGTATTATTTATTTAGGATATTAATAATATATCCTCAAGTGATGACTAATGATTTATTTAAGATTGCCTATCCTAGTCATCATGCATGATTTTAGGATCTAGAGAAAATCTCTCTATAAGGTGGCATCACCCATTTTACTATAAATATGTAACATTGGTGTGAATACAATCAATGTCGGTTAGTGAGCCTTTTTCGCCATGTTGTTGTTTTTGTCTATATTTTATCAATTGGTATCAGAGCTTCTTATGCATATTTTTATCAATTGGTATCAGAGCTATGGTGAAGAAATTATGTTGGTGGAGGTTGATATGGGAAGAGCAGTTGATAATATCAGAGCCAAGAAAATGTAGATCAGGCTGAAAAAAAAGTAGAAGATGGATTGTATCTGTAGGAGAATCTATGTATAGAGTTTGGTTTAATATAATACTTTGTTTTATTCCTTCATTACTTTCTAGCATTGGAAGACTTCGTATTGGTTGATGTGTACAAGTCAAGATAGCGTGGAGGTCAACGATCTGAACATTTTGAAGTCATATGGATGAAATATGGATCAACGAGGCCGTGTGCAGACGCTATATATTCTTCTCTTTCACTGCTGGAATTTCTGAGCATCAATGTTATTTGAGAATTGAAAACCCTTGTATTTTCTCACTGTCAATTTGAATGGGGTTGAATGACTGTATAATGCTTTTATGATATAATAATTGAGTTAGAATGCGTTTATGATTGGGAAATGAAACTGATTTTTCTTTTAAGTATAAGTAACTCCATGAAATCTTTGTTATTGTGAATCTTGCAGCTAACGTTCCCAGAAGATTTATTTATTTCAGATCTTGATGAAGGGTGATTTCTGAGCGTAATTCCTTGTTAAATCGATAGTAAGATGGGTCTTAGCAAGTCGTTGATATACAGTAAAGATTTATGTTATGTAAAAGAATGTTTGAATATCTACAACTATTTGTAGAAGGTTGAACTCCCAATTGATCTGTAGATCAATGAGAGAGAAGTGGAAGTGAATGAAAACACAATTGTTTTCATAAATGGAGATTTAATATGCAGTTTGGAGATTCAAATATGGCAGTATAATGTGGATTTAAGCTCCCTTTCTCCCCATCAATGATCTCAATGGTGGAATATGTAAGTGTTTCCATTAGTTTGGGTATTCTTCTGAATCTGGTAACTGTGAGTATACAGAGGACTCAAGTCCTATAATAAATTTGTAGCATTTCGTGTAAACCACATAGTTTGTATGCCAGAAGGAAAATAATATGGAGTTTCTATTATTGATGGAGAGGTAGAGCAGGGAAATTGTCTCTAGTGAAATTGCAGAGCGGTATTGTGTAGAACTGGTGTTGTTTGGGTATTGTTCACTATCAATCGTGGAACAAATGTGATGTTCACTATCATTGATCATACCATCAGAAAAAGGAGGGGGCATAACATTCTGGGGTCCCTCAAATCAAAATTTTCCCACATGTTCGACGAAGGCGCGATTTCACCATGAGATCGAACAAGTTTCTTGTTTATCAAATATCTATTGTAGATCTAGATATCCTTCTGTAAATCTATTGTGTATTTTTTATGAATACCAAAATCGCACAAGGTATTGTGCCAGCATGTGAAGTTTCAACAACTTCCCAACGAAATTCATTATCTATTTTCCAGATCTCATCGCCTACTACCATGCACATGCAGAGAAAAGTGGAAAATCCCACATGCCATTGACATGTGGAATGCGAAATGTATGCAAGACCCAGCAAATCACATCAAGATTGAATTCTTTTGTGAAATATTAGTGTCCAAATCTTGCAAACCCTCATTCAACGCAGATAAACATATTTACATGCGTGATATTCACAGTTTTTAGCCGATTATCCGAGTTCTTGTTGTGGTTTTGTCGAGATTAAAATATTGTGAAGAGAGGAGGTATATTGCGTTAAATTTTCTATCTTTATATACAAATTTGTGTGCAATATTTTAGTAAATGCAGTATCTCCAACAACGATGCAATCTCCAACTATGCAATCTCCAACAATGGATCAATGCGACAACAATTGTGTTATTATCCAATAAAAGATTCAATGCCTCCTTAGTGATCTTATCCACAGATATTAAAGTCCCACATCTTCTTTCCATTCAAGGGATTATTGTGTGCTAATTGTATTTGGGTGATGTGACAAGAATACATCTCAATAAAATCAAATGTTTTTTTTTTCGTGTCCTAGATCCACCCGAAATTGAATAAGGGGATCTCAGGTACACCTTCTGTAGTGTGTTGTGGTTAATTTTTCATGGTTGTATTATATTGTTTACTATCTAGTTTTGGCATAAACAAACTTACAATTTTAGCATTTAACGTAACACACACAAGCTCAAGCACAATTTTAGCTCATGCACAATGTTATTCAAGAACAATTAAGCAAAAATGATCAAGCATATGTGAAGAACATTCTCAGGAATTCAAGTCGTCAACCACATCAGTAATGGACAAATCAAAGATTTCGAACTCAACATATCATGGAGCATTTGCAGTTAAATTTTAACTTGTAAACAATGTTTATTGTAAGATTACTTGATCAAGTTGATTTGTACTGGAAATAGTGTATTTGTAAGAGTAATCAAGTTGAGTTGAATTGAATTTGTCATAAGGTGAATTTTCGTTTGAGCCCCACACCCTAGAGTCATTTTGAGTCAAAATTGACAAGGTTGACTACTTGAAACTCAAATCATTGTAATCACAAGTTTGGATGCATTTTCGGTGGTAACCGACATCCTCAAATTCCTGGAAGCAAGTTCAAGCGAACAACTTCAAGTGAGCGTGAAAGTAAAAGTGAGTGTGTTCCTAGAAACAAATTCAAGCAAGTGTGAAGTTCAAGTAAGCGAGTTGCAGATAAGCCTTCTTCTGTCGAGTCAAATTGTAATCAGGATCTACCTGCACAAGGAGACCTCATTTAGTGTTTTTCAAATGGCTCAAAGTCTCAAATTATTAGAGTTATTGAACACTCTAATAAACACCAATGAAGACAACACAGTGATATTGAATAAAGAAACTCTTCAATCAGTGCTAACTTTTTTGCAAGTGACGCAAGCTAAAGTTATGATTCTTTAAGTTCAATCCCAACAACTGAATGATGAGTTGATAGATCTCAAAAATCAACAACCAATGAAGTATTCTGAACTATTTTTTGTTCAACACAATCCTCTCTATGATGATGATGACGATGATGATGTATTTGATCAACAGTCAGTGAAGGAGAAACTCAGCAAGACAATTGCGGATGCAGATAAAGACGAAGCTATTCATGAACCTACTTTTCAAGAGTTTTCTTTTGATTTGAGTGAAGAAAACATTTCAATGCTGCAACAACATGTAGTAAATCCACTTCCACAGATTTCAAAGCAACAGGTTTAGAATACTCTTTCCAAGCCCATCATCATACCTTGGGAATAAATCATCTACAACAAGAATAGAACAAGACTTGGATATGACAAGGAAGTTACCTTTCACATTCTTGATTATTCCAGACCAATCAAGTTCCATAGTGTTGGATTCCTTCAAGAAGCTTCAACTTCACCTGTTCAAGTTCAACATCAGAATGATAAGTGCCAACATTGCAATCGATTTGGTCACATGGAGAATCAGTGTTTTGATCTCCATCCTTGCCAGCATTGTGGAAAGCATAACCATTCTTCAAATAGATGCTCAACACTGAAGAAACCTATAAGATTGAAGATTCACTATGAGTGGATTGATCCTTGGCAGTGGTCATCAACAACCAAGATATTATATAAGTCTTACAGAAGAATGAAATCTCGAGTAAAGACCAATATTGTAGCACATAACATTTTTGTACCTCACATAAGTGGTCCACTTATGGCATAGCTTTCGAGCATGGCCCTCATGGGATGAGATAACATGTGGTTTTATCTGCATGCCCACTTTGAGTTTTACTCAAATGGAACAAGTATGGTGCTCTCTTGAGCCTAGAAGGGGGGAGTACAATGATGAAACTCTCATACACCTTAAATGGGGGAGTTCAAAATTCCAGTGATGATGGTTCAAGAAACCACTTGTGGTCTCTCCTTTGAGTTGACAAAGGGGGGAATTGATGATGGAATTGGTTGTCATACAGAAAGTTTCGACAACAAAAAAAAAAACAAGTATGCCAGATGGGCATGAAATTTTCCAAATGGGCAATTGCAGTCTGTAGATGACATACTTTAGTAGAATTATGGTTCAATAAGTTTAAGTTGAATCATAAATATTTTGGATGTTAATTTTAATTTTGAGAGCAATGATGTGGAAGTTTGGTTCACATAGATGATCATTCGACCTAGAAGAGGAAAAGAGGATCCTTCTGCATTACATCTTGGCATTTGATTGAGTTGTCAGGCATTTTCAGAGATGTTTCAGACTAGAAGTTGATTCACTTCTCTTGGTTCTCTCTCATCATATTGGAGTTTACATTAAGTGAACAAATTGCATGCATCTTGGATCACATGATTACATAGTGAGACTTTCCAAATATGGCAGACTTTGGAAGGATTATGATTCAATGACTTGCAATTGAATCATACACATGATACATTGGGATGATGTTGGACACCTAAAAGTGTCAAAATTGGTTAGTGGTCATCCAAAAACCATCAGATACATGGTATCAATTGGTCAGTGGTTATCCAAAACCATAGATTCAGAGAGCACTTCAGTGATACACTAATAGTAGAGTGGTGATACTAAATGTTCACCAATTAGCATAAGACATCAGATTATTCTAGCTAAAATACTTGGCAAAATGATCAAATTGTCAAGAAATCAGGAATGTTCAGATATTGCAGTTGTTCACTTCCATATCTCAGCTCTCTTCGAGTTCATTTCAAATGAACCATTCAACATCCATATTGGTGGTTTTTAGACAGTTCTTCATTGAGGCTCAACACTGGAGTTTCAGTATGAAGACTTGGAATTGATACCAGTTTATGCTTTATTGTTGGTATTATTGATCAGACTTGTGATTGAGGGGGGGATTGTTATCCTATGGCTTACCTTTACCAATCACTAAGTCTAAATTGTCACCTATATTTGTATTATTCATTTAGGATATTAGTAATATATCCTCAAGTGATGACTAATGATTTAGTTAAGATTGCCTAGCCTAGTCATCATGCATGATTTTAGGATCTAGATAAAATCTCTCTATAAGGTGGCATCACCCATTGTACTTGAAATATGTAACATTGGTGTGAATACAATCAGTGTTGGCTAGTGAGCCTTTTCCTTCATGTTGTTTTTGTCTATATTTTATCAATTGGTATTAGAGCTTCTTATGCATATTTTATCACTAGGCATTAGACGTTTCCTTAGTAAGTATTACTTAATGAAAAATCACCAAAAACTCATGACTACGCAGAAGGTATTAATTCATACCTTATTTCTATGATATCTAACCTTTGGACAAACATAATTATAAGATAATTCCTATCTTACTCTTATCCTTATAGTCAAAATTATTAACTTCTTATTACCCATATCAAAACTATTTCATAATTAGTTTGGGTACCACATAATTTTAAACTAACTTAGTCGTGGGTAAACTATACTTATATAAGCTCTCAAAGAGCCCCCCTATTACCATTGAATCCCCTTATTCTTTTGTTAACTTCATTAATACAATTTCTGCAAGGCGACCCTCGTTACCCTATTTTATTATAATTTGTCAAAATATTTATCTACCCTAGACTGAGAGTGTTATTATACCCACTCCTTTACGTAACCAGGGTAATGGTGGATTGTAATAGTTTCATGATGTTGACATGAGAGACGTATGGTTAGGGGTCTTAATATAAACTAGATTGTAATAGTTTGATGATGTTGACATGAGAGACATATGGTTAGGGGTCTTAATATAAACTAACTCTTTGTTCAAATAGTCATATGTACTGGCAACGTGGACCAACCATTTGCTTCCACCGTCCACCGTTCACATGGCCAAAGTGTGAACCCACACAATATTGCAGAGGAGGTATGTGGCGATGGGCTCAAGTTCATCATTCCCCTTGAGAACAGAACTAATGATTCCTTCTCGCTCAATCGTCGTTGTATTCCCTTCACTCCTTTGTTATGTTCTTCCCATTGGCAATTTCCAGCTTCCGGAGCGACTGGTAATACTACCTACAGATCACGAGAATTTTGTATTTGATCCAGTCATTTCATTGCCTAGTAAAAATACCCAATCTTAATTTGATATTTAAACCTGGTCATTTTAATTTTTTCCAGACAAAGGTTGTGTGTAGAGTAGTGTCCAATGTTTTTATTCACTCATAACATAGAGAGGACTTTTTCCTGTGTTTTCTTTAGTTGTTGTATAAACTCTAGTTTCAAGATCTTTGGTTATTACTTAACTTTTTCCTTAAATATTGGTGACTGAAATGTACTCAGAGTACCAATTTACTAGGAGGTCAACTCGATAACTTCTTCTGTTTTTTGTTTGTTTAACATATGTATTATGGGTACTCTATATTGTGTATGTATTTAATTCTTTAAGGAAGTCTCCTTTCACACCCTTTGTTTTTATTCTTTCTTTTGTCTATGGAAGGAGAAATTATAAAAGGGTAAAGGTTCTTTGAGTTTAATCACCGTCAAAGAAAACTTGAATCATAAAAAGACGCTTCCTTTGTTATTCCTATATCTTTATCTGCATAAAAAAAATAGGTTTTTATCTCTTTTCTGCTCATTTGTGGAGATTTAAAGAAAAATTGTCTACAAGAAGGGAATATAGGTCTAACGATAGGTCTCTCTCTCTAGATATTATGAGGGAACCCATTAGTTGATACCAGCGCCTCAAGTATCCTACAAGAGTTACAATTTATCTCGACCAGGTGATGATTATACAATTTCAAAGGGAAGAAAAAACGATCATTTTGTCTCTTGAAGCAAAGTTGGGAAGTCATAGAGTGTATAATGGACATGACTCGTTCTCGATGGGTTGCCAGATCTAAAACAATACAGGAGATAAGTGATAAAAATATCGATCCATCTTCTTTTTTTAATTATTGTTATGCTATTTTCTTAAAATGTCTCTTAAAATACTCTATGTTTATGTTGCAGGTTAAACATTGTTGTTTGCAATTAAGCAAGAAATTTTTTTAGGGCTGTGAAAGATATTCGGGTTCCATCTTGGAAATCCCATTCCTTTCTAGTTCTTATTCCATAAATCCTTGGAATTGATTTGTAAATATGCACTTCTATTTCTTGATTGTTTTTTCAATAAAAAAATTAATAAACTTCTATTCATAAGAGTACATGTTAAGAGTTTTATGCCTTTTTCTATTATAGTTTTAAGACTCGTTACAAATTTTGGAAAAGATATCCGTGCTCTACATCATTCATTTCCTATCTGTGATATATCATATTAATATGCATAGTCTTTATGTGATGTATTTCTCTTTAATCAATACATGAGTTCATACATTATTCTAGTGAGAAATATGCATTTGATAAGTTGGAAAAATAATCAATACTACAGGTAGAAAAATAATTACTTCATGTTCTGTAATGAATTCACTCATGCATTCTTGAATACTTCCAGAAAACCATAGGAATATGGTTATGGTAAAATTTGTACTGGAAGACCATATATAAACTTTATTCTTATGGAATCTGTAGCTTATTACCAAAATAGTAAACTTACACATATATGTATTTAAATCCCATGTGTGTGTGTGTGTGTGTGTGTGTGTGTGTGTGTGTGTGTGTGTGTGTGATTTTGGTAGTCTCTAAGATATTTACAAACACTTCTACTCAACATTGTCTACGTTTCGTAGCTTTTTATCTAGAAATTTCATAGCTATAAATATATTCATGGACCATGCTACTGCACAAAATTCATATGCAGAATATATTCAGATTCCCTTTATCACGACTATCAATAAAATACATAATTACATATTGTATGAAATAAAGAAGATTCATTTGACTTATGTAGAAGGCATGTGTCTATATAATATCTAATTATGAAATATACATATAATTATGTAGCTATACACTAATTCTGGAGCTACATACAATTCTATGAATGCATACGATTCGATATCTTTCTTTGTCTAAATTTTCATAACTATAAATATTTAGGAACTATGTTGTTATACATAGTTCATATGACTATACAGGATGCATCCAGTGTTTCTTTCTCATGATTAAAATGCATAATTTTATACTCAGTGTAATGAAGGTAATTCATTTAACTCATACAAAATACTTGCGCCTATATAAGATTGATTATGTACATTCGTACAATTTTATATCCACATGCAATTCTGTAGTTATCTATAAGTCTTTAGCTACATCTAAAACACTAAATATATTTGTATCCAACATAAAACAACAAGATGTCTCAAATCTGTAGCTGCATAATTTAATAAAATAAATCCAATATAATACAGCAAGACACAACTATGTAGATTATTTCTTGCATATATCATCCATTCATAAATTCGATAGCATGAAAGGTAGACATTTAAAGATACATATCTGAAATAAGTATGATGGGAAAACAAATGGAACAACCACATTCCACCCAACTGTATATCCATAAAAACCACAATTACTTGTCTTGATCAACCCCTAGCCTGACCATGACTCCATAACGGAAAATTGAGCATCACTCCTTGGCCACTATCTCTCTGAACAGTTAAAAAAAATCATTTTCCTAACACCACTTGTGCTCACAACAATAAATAATCATTTCCACAACATACTAAGCAGTGTCCAGCCTCACACATATGTTGTATATATCCTGTTTCCATTTCCTAGGACTTTCCATTCCTTTCCCTCCTTGGGAAATTCACATCTTTACAAATCCATTATTTTTAGGGGCTGCTAGTGGCAGAGCTCAACTTCTGACACTTGTAAAAATCATCTTTGAGTTAACTCAAACATGTTCCCCACTCATGGAGTCATAGTTAGCTACTTTTAACCTGGTTGTTCCACTTGTTTTCAAACATTTAATTTATTAAAATATTTGTCTCATACATGTGTCCATCAAAAGAGGATAGTTGGAAAGTCAAATTCTTTCCCAATAATCACAAAAATAATTATTACATACTTCCACAAATTCAAATCCGAATTTCCAAAAATGGATTTTTTTTTAACACAACAATTTAAAATAAAATGTTTTGAATATTTAAGGATGCCACATCCTTTCCCCCTTAAGTATAACACTATCCTTAGTGTTAGTATTTCCTCAAACCATCACTTGGAACATATTTGGATAAGATTTCATCATTTCTTCTTCCAACTCCCAAGTAGCCTCCTCGGGACTAAAGTGCTTCCATTGCACTTTTACCTAGGTGATGGACCTGTTAGGAAGTACTATTTCTTTCCGGTCCAGAATACATAGAGGTTCCACTTGGAACTTTCCTTCTATTTCCACCTGCACCATGTTCCATGTTGGTCTCCAGTTTTGATCATGTTTTTGCCTATATTATATTCCAAAGACCTCCATCTCTATACCCAGTACCACCCCTTTTGGCCTTGTTTTGACATAATTGACATCTCCCTACCACTCAATGGGGCTACTTAAGGTATCTT
>ML816337.1:81429-102697 GCA_009831015.1 Picea engelmannii | reverse complement strand
AAGTCATTACTTCCCTTGAACAAAAACTATTGATTATTTCTCATATATTGTGCATGGTGTATTGTGGTGTATTGGTGTAACTCTTATACTATTGTTCATTGCTCATTGGATATAATTGAATGGTTTAAGTATAACTTGAAAAAAGGTTTTTAATTTGTACTGGATACTGATTCACCTCCCTCTCAGTATCAACACTTCCGATATTACATGTCCTAAATGTTGTATCTTCCTTTGGTAAAAATCACATTTATCGAACTTAGCATATATTTTATGCTCTCTTAGAGTCTGTAACACTATTTTCAAATTATTTTCATGTTCTTCTTCAGTTTTTGAATAGATTAGTATATCATCAATAAAGATCAATACGAATTTATCCAAATATTGGTTGAATATATTGTTCATCAAGCACATAAAGGTTGTTGGTGCATTAGTAAGTCCGAATGGAATCACTAAAAAATTATAATGTCCATAACGTGTTCTAAGCATTGTTTTTCTTATGTCTTCGTCCTTTATCCAGATATGATGATAACCAGATATCAAGTCTAGTTTAGGGAATATTTTTTCTCCTCCAATCTGGTCAAACATATCATTGATTCTAGATAAAGGGTATTGTTTTTAATCGTCATTTTATTCAATTGACGATAATCAATACATAATATTAGCGTTCCATCTTTCTTTTTAACAGATAAAACTGGTGCTCCCCACGATGACACACTTGGTCTGATGCATTCTTTATATAACAGTTCTTGTAATTGAATTTTTATTTTTGTTAATTCTAGAACACTCATTCTATAAGGTTCCTTTGATACTGGGGCATATCCAGGTAGTAGTTAAATAGAGAAATCGATTTCTCTCCTTGGAAGTAATTTTGGTATCTCTTCCACAAATATATCTTTAAATCCTTGAAGAACTGCAAAATATTCCAAACTTGGTTTGCTTTCTCTTTTTAGCATATGTGTTACTTGAATAACATATATTTTGCAACCTTTATTAACAGACTTTTGAATTGCATTGTGGATATTTGTCTAGCATAAACTAGTTTTTTGATTGCTTGTATTGTTCTTGGCGTATTATTTTCATCCTTGTATGTGCAAATGACTTTTCATAACAGTTCAATATAACTTTGTGTTTTTATAACCAATCCATTCCCATGATTATGTCATATGATCCTAAAGGTAACACGTTCAAATTTATCTTTGTATTCTGACCACTTATATTTAATTCACAATCAGAAAGAAATTTTGTTACCTTTCTTTTTTTCCCTGTTGCTAGCTTTACTAACCATGATTTAGTGTGTTTTACCTTCTTTATCTTGCTTGAGTCTACTAAAGTTGGGGTAACATAACTTAAATTTAATAACCCCATCGTTACGACTACATGTGACGCAACACAGAGGCAATTTTTTATTTTTATTTTTAAAGAAGGACGACAAAAACGATAATAGTTAAACAATGCAACTAGATGACAACACAACGCACACGGATCAAGCAACAAAAAAAAAAGACTCAGATGCTAGCACATCATGCAACTGGACAAACATGCGATATTCAATTAGACAAAATCAATGACTACTCGACCGCCAAAAGTGGTCCAAGCCTACTAAGCTAAATGACAACATCGAGATCATCCTGATGCAACCAACATCAAGTGACACAAGTAAATAGAACCTTCACGGGGAGAGAGAAACAAAATCACATTAAAACATTACAGTGCTTTTTGCAAAACATCAATTTCCATAAACAACATCACCCTCATCGGGAAGCGCATGACCCCACCCAATTTATCATACGCACTCGTCAATCAACACATGAATTGATCCCATCATAAGGAATCATGCTGCCACTTTGCGTCAAGCGGAGTAGTAACTAAGGTGCAAACTTAAACAGTCCTAAAACTTCAATCATGACACATAAGCAAAATGCCATAAGTCCAAACCTAACTGTCATGCCTAATACGAAATCTATAAATGAGAGCACTCCAACAATCAAGCTAATGAGGCGCAAGGTAACTTCCTTCAAAACAGGTTTAGATTTGTGCAACAATTCGTAAGTACCTCATTAACATTTTTCCATCACAAGACTAATTCAACACGTTGTATCCAAACTCCAATTAAAGTTAAAAACATGTAACAATACTCCCTACTTCCTTTTAAATAGCAATGCTTTCCTGCCTACTTTTTAAAATACAACCCTTAAATAGTATCGCATCATTATGTTTCACTTATAAGTCACAATTATTATTGATTAGTTTAATGACATGTGGTAGAGCTTTAATATAATTTATGTTGTTTGCATTTTACATCATTATATTACATTCATTTACGTTACCTTTACAAGGAAATGGTTTACCTTACCCTTACACAGAATTGTTTTAATGATTATTGAACTTAGTATAATAACACATGAGATTGCTTCAGTAATTTATTAATTTAGTTACCTTGAGGTAAAAACCACCACTACCCATTTCACTTACCCTTTATCATAGTGTTCTAATCTGACGAAAGTTCATACTTTCATAAGGCAATGTATTTATTGCGGTGTAAACTACTGCCATATTCTCTCACCACTAGGAATCATAATTTTGTTTAATGCCACTGCCATGACTGGGTAATCCAAAATTGCAGGGGTAAAATTTTCAGGTGGTAAGTATATCTGGGTAGTTTATTATTTAAATCAGAAGGCAATAAAATGTTTTGCGTAGGATAATCGATTCGCTGCATAGGCATTAAGTATTAATTATATCTCAACCTTTTATTATTTTGCCTTACATTCAAAGGTAAATAAAAATGCTAATCTATAACTGATATTTACTCACGCAGTTGCATGCAAGTGCTTTTCCTTTCCAATAAAATAGCAGTAACACGACTGCTATACTAGATAAAGGAGAATAAAAAATTGGTAATCTAGTCCATTTATTCACTAAATAGAAATGTGAATAAGCATAAAGCAACAAGCTACAACTGGTACAGATCTGGCCTCATAAAAACTATACAAAAGGAAATACGAAATAGGTAAGAATAATTGTTGTATAAAGTAAGAGTAATGACATATGTAAGAATAAATGTTGTAAGTCTGCTTCTTATCTGTTGGTTTAAAATAGTTGTCCCAATCATTGTCCAACATAAATTTCGTTGTCTAAAGATGATCGTTGTCTATCTTATGTATGGAAATCGCTTCCTATCTTATATATAAAAGTTGATGTCCATGTTGATGTCTAAAGTTGATGTCTAAAGTTGATGTCTAAAGTTGATGTCCATGTTTTTACATATGAAAGTTGTTGTCTATATTTTTACATATGATGATCATTGTCCATTCCTAAATTCGTTGTCCATTCTTGAATCTATGTCTAACAATAATAATTATGGATTATGGGAAATCGTTGTGTATTCAAATAATTAATCGCATGATAAATACAAAGGCATATACAAAATCGTTGTCAAATATATATACCAGATACATGACATCAATTAAAACAAAGTCAGACTATGTATACAATAATTTACAGTCACACTCATTTACATTAAATTCTCAGTCACCATTACATGTAATTCATTGTCAATAATTAATAAATTTGAAGTCATCCTATGTTAAGATTTATTGTCTTAAAAACACCATCATACATTTGATTAAGATTTACTATCATAAGACACAGTCCTTCATATTTGTTGTGTTTTATCAAAAAAATGCAGACATATAAAAAAAAAACGCAGATATACAAATTCGCATTGATAAAATCGTTGATTATTAACACGTGACACAACTGGATAATAAATGAATGGTATTGTTGTGTGTATCAATGTACAAACTATGTGATATACAGTTTAAAGCGATAATCCATCACCATGTTGTCCATCATATGGATAAAACACAGCCACATTAAAAAACGCAGTCTCACATAAAAAGCCGTGATAATCATTCAAAAGAAGAACGCAAGGATTACTCATTCAGAATTGAGTCATCCAAGACGCAGAGATACTCATTCACAAAAACACAAGGATTAATCATTAGAAAATGCAGATGTAATCAATCACAATAAAACACAGAGATTTACCATTCAAGCGCAGAAACTTATCAGAGTTTAAACAGTTAAAACGCAGAGTGTAATCATAGTCTAATCAATCAAAGAAATGCAGGGATAATATTTCAAGGAGAAGCAAAGGTTTTCAGAGTTAAGAAATCAAACGCAAGGTACTCGTTCACAAGACGGTGCAAAGACTAATCATTCAGCTAAGAATCAATCAACACAAAGATAAGTAAGGGATAGATAGTTGGGCAAATTTATCCCACACTCATCATCCATGCACAGAAAAGCAAGGCATTAGAATCTATAGGTATTTAAACACTGAAGTGACAGTCGTTGATTCAGCTCCTGGATGATTTCTCAAGCATGGACTGATGACTGAAGGGATAAGGGAAAAACAAAAAATTCTTCATAATAATCAATAAAACAAAAACAAAACAGTCATAGCAATCAAGGTTGGGTTGCCAAGGAAATCAATTAAGAATACAACGAGCGTAAGACTAGGATGACTTTAAGTTCTTTGATTAAAACATTGAGTAAAACACATTTCCTTACACAATAGAGGTACAATAATGAAAGCACAAGAAAAACATTAATCTACCATTCAAATATAAATGCATGTGTACCGTAGCCCAATGAAACAACTTCGAGTTGTTGTCCCGCGCGTGCTCTGTTCAGCTCTCGCTTGCCGATCGATGTGACCTCACCGATACCTCCCAGCCAACGCTAGGGGTACTCTTCTTCCCCCTGATCCCCCCGAGCTGCAAAGGGGCCACACACACAATACCAGAGAAATGCTAGCACCTAGCTCGCCTCGCAAGGTCGAGCTACCACTCGTTACCCGAGCTGGGTATTTCGACTCCCACAAGATAAGTTCATTCAAGACAAAAATTCAGCAGCATAATGTTACACATAAAGATCATATCCATACTCCTCATCCATCCTTTTTATAGAGTTTTTAAGTGATTTCTTTCCCAAATTCTCATTTAATTTCTTTTTCATTAATTTAATAAGAAAAAACCTCCCCGTACACATGTCACCCATCCGCCTAGTTGCACCAGAAAATTGATTTCATTAATTATTTAATTATTCCTATTTCCCTCACCCACCTAAAATCATTCCTAAAAATGCTCCTTGGTGTCCCAATATTCCTTTACACATCTTAAATGACTTACGCCTTTACTAAATTCCTAGTTGAGTTCATAATTAGAAAGTTCTTAAAGACAAGATTCCTTACTAAGTTAGACATTCAACTTTTTCCTTACGTTTCCCTTTTTATTTATGTTTCCCCTTTTTCCTTTAGTTTCCTATTTCTTTTAAGTTTCCCTCTTTTCCAAGTGTAGAAAAACAACCATTTACCCCTTTTTCTTTTTAAATAAAAATTAAATTAGCATATGTAGATAAAACAATCATTTCCCTTTTAAAATTTTAATCCCCCATTGTAATTTGATTTTGATAATTTAATTGAATTTCTTACCCCCTTCTTGTTACATGTTTAATTATGATTATTATTTTTTTTACCACATGTGTTACTTAGACCTAGATTTTAAATTCATTAAGTTGGGCGACATTTTTATTAGGGAAATTGTTTTTAAATATTACTTATCACATCATTCATTTTAAGGCTGACTAGGTTTACTCACTTACCCGTTGAAATCCCGATGTGCCCTTTAGGATGCACTAGGTGCTCCAAGGGTGCCACTCGCCTTTTTTCATTTTCCTTGCACGACATGCCCTTAAGGATGCACTAGGTGCTCCAAGGGTGCCACTCGCCTTTTTCCATTTTCCTTGCGCAACGTGCCCTTCAGGATGCACTACATGCTCCAAGGGTTCCACTTTCCTCTTGACTGACTTGGTAAACATAAAAAAACCCTGGAGTCAATACTCCGGTAGGTGATATTGTGGGAGGCTAAGGGCCTCTAAGGAATAAGGCCCATGCCTTATTGCACACTCCTTAGCATCATCGTGAGCGATTGTTGTAGTCTACCCTCACGACATTGTGGGTCTTCTCAAACTAGGTAATCGTTAACCTACAGTTCGAGCCACAAAGGGAGTGCTAGTAATTTTTGGAAGGGATGATGTCCACGCCTCTCCCTCAAAGTCTCTGGTTGTCATGTGTGACCCCTCTACTCCACATGTGAGTCTGGTCGACAAGATATTGTCAACCTACATCATCAACGAATCATGTCAGGAATAATAATCAATCATAATAACATCTAATTAGATGTACATATGTCATATAAACAACAATAAAACCCCAATAGTCCACTCCCTGACTCGATCTGGAGTCCAAAGGGTTTCATCGATGCCTCTGCATCCTCGAGGTCCAAAGTCCTGCACACTCAGGAAAACCCAGTCAATAGCACCTGTCTATGTAAATACATAAAATAACATATCCTCATATCCATAATGCCTCATAATCATAATCAAATGACCAATAGTATAATAATCTGGATCACTTGCAAGAAAGTGTCCTCAAAGAATAAGTTTGCTCAGTGTGCACAAGAGAGGGATGTTACATACATCCCCTCTTGGTCTAAACTTTGTCCCGAAGTTTCACAGTATATAAGTGCCGAAATAATGTGTATCACAGTATCATAAGTCTATCTATCAAACAAAAATGGAAACTGTTGGCGCATATCATATGCATCCTCCCAGGTCGCTGAGTGTAGACAATAGTTGTCCCACTAGACCTTGACCTGATCTATTGTTCAATGTCGTAGTTGTCGAATGAGATGATCCACGATGCGGATCGGCTCAACCATGAGAGCACCCTCGTCAGATACCTGCAAGTAACTCATGTCAATAACATGTGTAGGATCACTAATATAATGACTCCATATACGTAAAAACATCGTGCATACGCCTTAAAGAATCATGAAAGGCTAGTCGATAGGCCACGACCCTTTCTTCTCCATAATATCGAAAGTTCCCACGAACCTAGGAGAGAGTTTAGAACCCTTTCCAAACTTGATTGAACTCTTATGTGGTTTCACCCTCAAGAAGACTCGATCGCCAACTTCGTAACTATGGTCGAAACGATGTGCATCGACATACCTCTTCTATCAATGCTACGCTTCCTTGATCCTCTGTCTTATTGTTTTCATTTTATCTTCCATTTATTGGATCGCTTATGGCCCCACCAGGACCCTATCCTCAAGTCGATCCCAACTTAAAGGCGTTCGACACAATCGCTAGTAAAGGAAGTTGAAAGGCGCCATCTTAATGGTGCTTTGGTAATTGTTGTTATATGCGAATTCTACCATTGGCAAGAATTCTTCCCAACGCTTCTGTTGGTCCATTACGTAAATGTGCAACATGTCTTCCAAGGTTTGGTTTGTTCGTTTGGTCTGCCCATCTGTCTCCGAGTGATACCCAGTACTAAATTTAAGTTGGGTTCCCAAGGACTTTTGGAAACTAGTCCAAAATCATCCAGTAGACACCGATCCTCAATCAGATATAATCCTCTTAGGCACGCCATACAACCTCACAATATCACTGATGAAAACTCTAGCTATGTTAGGTGCTTGATAGATTGTACGTACAAGAATAAAATGAGCACTCTTCATCAGAGTGTCGACTACCACAAAAATCGAGTCGTGTCTCCTTGCCGTCAGTGGCAATCCAACAATGAAATCCATCGAAATGACCTCCCATTTTGATTATGGAATAGCGAGTGGTTGTAGTAATCCTACTTGATGTCTATGTCTAGCCTTCACCTGTTGACATTCTAGACATCTTGCCACGTAGTTGACTATGTCTACCTTCATTCCTTTCCAGAAGAATAAGGGTTTAAGGTTTTCCCTAATCTTCGTGACTCCTGCATGAGCCATGCACACTGCTTTGTGAGCCTCGTTTAGGATCAAACTTCTCAACCCATCATTGGGTGGCATGTAAATTCAACCCTTAAATCTCAATGATCCATCATTGTCCATAATAAATCCTTCAAATTTTGGTACCATCATTGTCTTTTGTTCGATAAGATACTTGACCTCTTTGTACCAGTCATCGTCGTGCTTGTAAAGTTAAAATATTTTCACGTAGATTTGTCTGAAGAGGCAATCATCGAAAATATGTGTGGTATCTGACTCAATGCATATGCCACTTTGTTCACTCTCCCTTTTAATTAAGAAATCTCAAAATCATACTCGCTAAGCAATTTCGACCAACGTCATTGTCGCACTTTCAAGTTGTTTTGCGTAAGAATGTGTTGTAGTCCACAATGGTCCGTTTTTGGTTCAATTTTCGTCCAATAAGGTAGTGTCTCCAAACTCTCCAGGCATAAACAATGAATAACAACTCCAAATCATGCGTCGCATAGTTCTCCTCATGCCTTCTCAACTTTCTCAAGATGTAAGTGATCACTTGACCATCTTGCATCAAGACTCCACCTAAGCCTTCCTTGGATGCATTAGTGCATACCAAGAAATCCACATCCATGTCAGGGACCTTCAGTATTGGTGTCGTGGTTAACAACTCCATGAGCCTCTGAAATGCCTCCACGCATTTCTCGGTCCAAACAAACTTCTTGTTCTTTTTCTGCAATTCCGTGATCAGATTTTCTATCTTCGAAAATCCCTTGACGAACCATCGATAGTATCCTGCTAAACCCATGAAGCTACACACTTCCAGGACATTTTTCGGCGCAGGCCATTCCATAATATCCTCGACCTTTGTTGGATCCACGATGATACCTTCGCTAGAGATGACATGCCCTAAGTAGTGAATCTTCAATTGATAAAACGAGCATTTAGACAATTTCCAATACAATTTGTTCTCTCACAAACACTGTAGTACCAAGCGCGAGTGTTCGTCATGCTCCTCCATTGTCCAATATTAAATCAAAATATTGTCAATGAATACTTGGACGAACTTGTCCAAGTAGTCGTGTAACAACCTATTCATCAACTCATAAATACCCCAGGGGCGTTCTTTAGTCCAAACAGTAAAATAGTAAACTCGTAATGTCCAAACCTTGTATTAAAGGAGGTCTTAGGGACATCCTCCTCCTTGATCCATAACTGGTGATACCCTGATCACAAGTCAATATTTGAAAACACCATCATGCCTTTCATCTGATGAAATAGATCATCAATCCTTGGCAACAGATACTAATTCTTGATCGTTGCCTTGCTCAAATGATGGTAGTCAATGCAGAGTCTTCATGACCCATCCTTCTTTCAAATGAAAATAACAGGCGCACCCCATGGTGACACACTGGGACATATGAGTTCCAGGTCAAGCAACTCCTTCAGTTGCATTTTCAACTCCTATAACTCCAGAGTCGACATCCGATAAGGCGTTCTTGCTATCGATTCAGTCTCCGGTTTTAATTCTATGGTAAATTTCAGTTCCCTCTCTAGAGGCATCCCAGGTAACTCCTCAGGGAAGACGTCTGCAAACTCACTTATCACCGAAAGGTGTTCTAGACATTATGTTAATCCCTTATCGTTTAATGAAAGGATCGCATAAATATTACATCCCTTGTGCATGCTCTTTTGTAGCTGTAAGGAAGAGATGAACCTCAGGGAAAATCCCTGGTTCTGAGCTACAATCACGCGTCTCTGTCCCTTATCATCGACCAACATCAACCATTTTGTCTTATAGTTGAGTATCACTTCATGTGATTCCAACCAGTGCATACTGATCATGACGTCATAAGATCCTAAGATCACGACGTACAGGTTGGCCCTAGTGAAAAAATCTCCCAGGTGAAGGCTACAGCCCGTAACCTTTCCTCCAACATTCTTTTTTTCTCCCGAAGCCATTTCTTCAAAGCTAAACTCAGCTTGTTTGACTACCTTTACCTTAATTATTTTTAGCATTGCACCAAAAATGAAACTCCCGATAGCATCGGAACTATCATAATACTAAGGGTTTGGTCAACGATGGTAAGGATTTTGCTGCTGAGGCACTAGTCTCCGAGGTGTAGTGAAAGTGGATCCTCTCTGGAAGCCACAATATCCTGTTGAACGTCTAGTTGGTTTTTGATGTTGTTGCGTACCAGATGACACCTGCCCCGCGGGTCTCACTGGAGTCTTTCTCTCAACCCCACTGACAATCTCCTCCTTTGTTATGAGGGCCTTCTAAATGACCTCAAGTAAGGTTTGAGGCATCAGAATCCTAACCTTTGCACGAAATCTGACATTAAGGCCAAACATGAACCTGTTGACCTTAAGTTTCTTGGTATTCAAGTGCGGAGCATACCGAAGCAAATCCAAAAATGGGCCTCATACTCGGGCACCGTACGACCACCCTGTCGCAAGGCATTGAACTCGTTGAGATGAAGCTCATTGAATTTCTCAGAAAGATACCTCTCCTAGAATCATTCCTTGAACAGTTCCCAAGACATGTCTTCGACAACCATGTTCAAATGTGGCAGGAGCATCTTCCACCATAGAAGAGCATTCCCCTTCAGTTGAAATACCGCCATGCGGAGCTTCCTGCTGGAGGTCATAACCATGAAGCGTGAGGCACAATGCCTTTCTCTCCAGCCATGCCTCGAAGGCTCAACTGTCCATGACATTCGTAGACTTGAGAACTCATCCCTCTCGATTTCTCGTTGAATGCTAACTATACTCACAGGGGCGCGCTGCGAACCCTCAGGGGTATAGGTGCCCTGGCCTCATCTCAGTATAGATGGTGAGTCAAGGTCTCTGACAATCTCTGGAAGGACCTTGTTAGACCATCATCATCCCTTACAACAATCAAATCCATCCCAAGGGCTTGTTCTTCCCCCTTGGGGGTTAGACTCCGAGAGCGTGGACACGTTAAATTTTTAATTAGTGCTAGGTTATTACTCAAGGGTTTACTGCAATGGAAAGCATGGTGATCCATAGTCACGGGGTTGAACCCACTCTGATACCGTATGTAACAACCCCATCGTTACGACTACACACGACGCAACACAAAGGATATTTTTTTTTTTAAAGCAGGACAACAACAATGACAATAGTTAAACAACACAACTGGACGACAACACAACACACACAGATCAAGAAACAACAAACAACGAATCAGACGCTAGAACATCATGCAACTGGACGAACATGCGATATTCAATTAGACAAAATCAATGACTACCCGCCTGCCAAAAGTGGTCCAAGCCTACTAAGCTAAAGGACAACATCTAGATCATCCAGACACAACCAACATCAAGTGACACAAGTAACTAGAACCTTCACGGCGAGCAAGAAACAAAATCACATTAAAACATTACAGTGCTTTTTGCAAAACATCAATTTCCATAAACAACATCACCCTCATCGGGAAGTGTATGACCCCACCTAGGTTATCATATGCACTCGTCAATCAACACACACATTGATCCCATCATAAGGAATCATGCCACCACTTTGCGTCAAGCACAGTAGTAACTAAGGCACAAACTTAAACAGTCCTAAACCTTCAATCACGACACATAAGCCAAACGCCAGAAGTCCAAACTTAATTGTCATGCCTAATACAAAATCTATAAACGAGATTACTCCAACAATCAAGATAACGAGGCGCAAGGTAACTTCCTTCAAAACAAGTTTAGATTTGCGCAACAATCTATAAGTACCTCATTAACATTTTTCCATCACAAGACTAATTCAACACGTTGTATCCAAACTCCAATTAAAGTTAAAAACATGTAACAATACTCCCTACTTCCTTTTAAATAGCAATGCTTTCCTACCTTCCCTTTTTAAAATACAACCCTTAACAGTATCGCATCATTATGTTTCACTTATAAGTCACAGTTATTATTGATTAGTTTAATGACATATGGTAGAGTTTTAATATAATTTATGTTGTTTGCATTTTACATCATTATATTGCATTCATTTACTTTACCTTTATAAGGAAATGGTTTACCTTACCCTTACACAGAATTTCTTTAATGATTATTGAACTTAGTATAATAACACATGAGATTGCTTCAATAATTTATTAATTTAGTTACCTTGAGGTAAAATCTGTCACTGTCCATTTCACTTACCCTTTATCATAGTGTTCTAATCTGATGACAATTCATACTGTCATAAGGAAATGTATTTACTGCGGTGTAAACTACTGCATATTCGCTCACCACCAGGAATCATAATTCCGTTTAATGCTACTGCCATGACCGGGTATTCCGAAATTGCAAGGGTAAAATTTTTCAGGTGGTAAGTAAATCTGGGTAGTTTATTATTTAAATCAGAAGACAATAAAATGTTTTTCGTAGGATAATTGATTCACTGCGTAGGCATTAAGTATTAATTATATCTCGGCCTTTTATTATTTCGCCTTGTATTCAAAGGTAAATAAAAATTCTAATCTATAAGTGATATTTACTCACGCGGTTGCATACAAGTGCTTTTCCTTTCCAATAAAATAGCAGTAACACAACTACTATACTAGATAAAGGAGAATAAACAGTTGGCAATCTAGTCTGTTTATTCACTAAATAGAAATGAGAATAAGCATAAAGCAACAAATGTACTAAAGGAAATATGAAATAGGTAAGAATAATTGATGTATAAAGTAAAAGTAATGACAGATGTAAGAATAAATGTTGTGAGTCTGCTTCTTATCTGTCGGTTTAAAATAGTTGTCCCAATCGTTGTCCAACATAAATTTCGTTGTCTAAAGATGATCGATGTCTATCAAATGTATAAAATTGTTTTCTATCTTATGTATGGAAATCACTGCCTATCTTATATATGAAAGTCATTGTCTATCTTTTTACATATGAAAGTCATTATTTATCTTTTTACATATGATGATTGTTGTCCATTCCTAAATTCGTTGTCCATTCTTGAATCTATGTCTAACAATAATCATTATGGATTATGGGAAATCGTTATGTATTCAAATAATTAATCGCATGATAAATACAAAGGCATATACAATATCATTGTCAAATATATATACCAGATACACGACATCAATTAAAACACAGTCACACTCTGTATACAATAATTTCACAGTCACACTCATCTACATTAAATTCTCAGTCACCATTACATGTAATTCACTGTCAATAATTAATAAATTCTCAATCATCCTATGTTAAGATTTATTGTCTTAAAAATGCCATCATACATTTGATTAAGATTTATTGTCATAAGACGTAGTCCTTCATATTTGCTGTGTTTTATCAAAAAAATGCAGACATATTAAAAAAAACGCAGATATACAAATTCACATTGATATAATCATTGACTATTAACATGTGACACAGTTGGCTAATAAATGAATGGTATCATTGTCCAAACTATGTGATATACATTTTAAAGCGATAAGCCATCACCACGATGTCCATCATATGGATAAAACACAGTCACAGTAAAAAACACAGTCTCACATAAAAAGCAGTGATAATGATTCAAAAGAAGAACGCAAGGATTAATCATTCAGAATTGAGTCATCCAATACGCAGAGATAATCATTCACAAAAACGCAAGGATTAATCATCAGAAAATGCAGATGTAATCAATCACAAGAAAACACAAAGATTTACCATTCAAGTGCAGAGACTTATCAGAGTTTAAACAGATAAAATGCAGAGTGTAATCAAAGTTTAATCAATCAAAGAAATGCAGGGATAATGTTTCAAGGAGAAGCAAAGGTTTTCGGAGATAAGCAATAAAACACAAGGTAATCATTCACAAGAAGGCACAAAGACTAATCATTCAGCCAAGAATCAATCAACACAAAGATAAGTAAGAGATAGACAACTGGGCAAATTTATCCATCACTCATCATTCATGCATAGAAAAGCAAGGCATTAGAATCTATAGGTCTTTAAACACCGAAGTGACGACCGTCGATTCAGCTCCTGGGCGATTTCTTAGGCATGGACTGGTGACTAAAGGGATAAGGGAAAAACACAAAATTCTTCATAGTAATCAATAAAACAAAAACAGAACAGTCATAACAATCAGGGTTGGGTTTCCAAGGAAATCAATTAAGAATGCTATGAGCATAAGACTAGGATGTCTTTAAGTTCTTTGATTAAAACGTCGAGTAAAACACATTTCCTTACACAATTGAGGTACAGTAATGAAAGTGATAGAATAACATTAATATACCATTCAAAAATAAACGCATGTGTACCGTATCCCAATGTGACAACTTAGAGTCGTTGTCCCACGCGTGCTCCATTCAGCTCCCGCTTGTCAATCGATGTGACCTCACCGGTACCTCCCAGCCAATGTTAGGGGTACTCTTCTTCACCCTGAGCCTCCCGAGCCACAAAGGGGCCACACACACAATACCAAAGAACTTCTAGCACCCAACCCACCTTGCAAGATCGAGCTACCACTCGTTACCCGAGCTGGGTATCCTAACTCCCACAAGATAAGTTAAGTCAAGACAAAAAATCAGCAATGTAACGTTACACATAAAGATCATATCCATACTCCTCCTCCTCCATCCTTTTTATAGAGTTTTTAAGTGATTTCTTTCCCAAATTCTCATTTAATTTCTTTTTCATTAATTTAATCAGAAAAAACCTCCCCCATACACATGTCACCCATCCCCCTAGTTGCACTAGAAAATTAATTTCATTAATTATTTAATTATTCCCATTTCCTTCACCCACCTAAAAACATTCCTAAAAACACTCCTTGGTGTCCCAATATTCCTTTACACATCTTAAATGACTTACACCTTTACTAAATTCCTAGTTGAGTTCATAATTAGAAATTTCTTAAAGACAAGATTTTTTACTAAGTTAGACATTCATATTTTTCCTTACGTTTCCCTTTTTCTTTATGTTTCCCCTTTTTCCTTTAGTTTACCATTTCTTTTAATTTTCACTCTTTTCCCTTTTTAACTAAAACTCAAATTAGCAAGTGTAGAAAAACAACCATTTACCCCCTTTTTTTTAAATAAAAATTAAATTAGCATATGTATATAAAACAATCATTTCCCTTTTAAAATTTTAATCCCCAATTGTAATTTGATTTTAATAATTTAATTGAATTTCTTACCCCCTTCTTGTTACATGTTTAATTATGATTATTATTTTTTTGACCACATGTGTTACTTAGACCTATATTTTAATTTCACTAGGCTGGGTGACATTTTTATTAGGGAAATTGTTTTTAAATCTTACTTATCACATCATTCATTTTAAGTCCGACTAGGTTTATTCACTTACCCGTTGAAATCACGATGTTCCCTTCAGGATGCACTAGGTGCTCCAAGGGTGCCACTCACCTTTTTCCATTTTCCTTGCATGACGTGCCCTTCAGGACGCACTACGTGCTCCAAGGGTGCCACTCGCCTCTTGATTGACTTGGTAGACATCAAAAGCCCCTGGAGTCAATACTTCGCCAGGTGATCTTGTGGGAGACTAAGGAACTCTAAGGAATAATTCCCATGCCTTGTTGCGCGCCCCTTAGAATCATCATGAACAATTGTCGCAGTCTGTCCTCACGACATCGTGGGTCTTCTCGAACTAGGTAATCATTAACCTACAGTTCGAGCCACGACAAGAGTGCTAGTAGGTTGTGCCAGGGTTTTTGTACACACCTCTCCCTCAAAGTCTCTGGTTATCGTGCATGACCCCTCTACTCCACATGTGAGTCTAGTCGGCAAGTTATCGTCAACTTGCATCATCAACGAATCATGTCAGAAATAATAACCAATCATCATAACATCTAATCAGATGTACATATGTCATATCAAAAACAATCAAACCCCAATATTCCACTCCCTGAGTCGATCCGGAGTCCAAGGGGTTTCATCGATGCCTCTGCATTCTCGAGGTCCAAAGTCCTGCACACTCAGGAGAACCTAGTCAATAGCACTTGTCTATGTAAATACACAAAATAACATATCCTCATATCCATAATGTCTCATAATCATAATCAAATGACCAATAGTATAATAACCCGGATCACTTGCAAGCAAGTGTCCTCAAAGTATAAGTTCTCTTAGTGTGTGCAAGAGCAAGATGTTACATTAAACTAGCTCATGGGTCAATTAAAATAGACACTTTGTTGTTATGAATTTACCTTCAATTTCCACAATAGTGGATTGATGATCTGCTTTCCTGCCATCCAAAGTTGCAATGATTCTATCGATGCTTCTGCCATTATCTCCAACTATTGAATCTTCTTGTAGATTGTGGACTAAATTTTTATATGTTGGGATTAAGTGTGGACAGTTTCTTCGAAAATGGGGTTCTCCACACTCCCATCATTTGAACGGTTCTCTGGGATCGTCTGTTATCTTTTGAATCCCAATTAACTGGTTTATTTCCTCCTTGACTTTGATATGTGCTAGAGGAATAATTATTCCTTTGGAATCCTTTAGTCATGTTACGGTAAGGGGTTGGTTTGAAAACTTTATTTAGTTGATTCAATTTATCCTTCTTCTTATCTTTTAGTCCTTTGGCTAATTTTAAGTCTTTCCACCAGATGCTAGCCTTACCTTTCGGGTTGTAAATAATCATTCTTACCTTCATATTAATAGAGTAATTGTATATCTAGAAGTATTTCTTTAGTTCAAGCAACCAAGCTTCTACCTCCTCACTGATTCTGAACTCACCGTCAAATGTTGAAGGTTTTATTTTCTTAAATTCTCCCTCTAAATGGTCCATTTTCTTTTCTTTTCCTTACTATAGAGGCTTTATTTTTTGTCATGTGTGTATCATTAGAAGAGTTGTTTTCTCTTTCTGTTGCATGACTAGGATCCTTTGAGGACATTTTAATAACCTCCTCATCACTTTCATTACTCCTTGGACTCTTCTTTGTTTCTATGCTATGTAACAATATTTCATTAATTTCCTATTGATCTTCTTGAGCTTTCTTTAATTTTTTTCATTATCAACTTTAAACACCTGCAATTCCATGATAATATTTCTCATTGTTTCCATCACTTGGGTGGTTGAACTTCCTTCCCTGTAATGTTCCGGGTTTCTAGAAATCTCCTGATTATTATTTCTCTCAGGTCTATCTCCTTCCTCATTCTACGCTGACATTTTTACCAAAGACAATTTGACACAGTCTATTTGTAACAGTAAATATTGTTTGTTATATTTTTCCTTTAACAAAATAACTTTATGGAGTTTCCCTTAGGCCTAAGTGTTGTAAATAACAACGCTGATACCATATGTAATGAACCCCAAAAATTACTATTTTTTTGTTTGTTTGTATAGAGTGACTTTTATCCTAATATTGGAGATCATCATTCACATTTTTCTTGTCAAAGCTTGTCTTAGGAATTAGACGTTTCCTTAGTAAGTATTACTTAATGCAAACTCACCAAAAACTCATGACTACATAGAAGGTATTAGTTCATACCTTATTTCTATGATATCTAGCCTTTGAACATTTATAATTATAAGATAATTCCTATCTTACTCTTATCCTTATAGTCAAAATTATTAACTTCTTATTACCCATATCAAAACTATTTCATAATTAGTTTGGGTACCACATAATTTTCAACTAACTTAGTCGTGGGTAAACTATACTTATATAAGCTCTCAAAGAGCCCCCTTATTACCATTGAAGCCCCTTATTCGTTTTTTAACTTCATTTATACAATTTCTGCAAGGTGGCCCTCTTTACCCTATTTTATTATATTTTGTCAAAAGATTTATCTACCCAGACTGAGAGTGTTATTATACCCACTCCTTTATGTAACCAAGGTAATGGTGGATTGTAACAGTTTCATGACGTTGAAGTGAGAGACATATGGTTAGGCTTCTTAATATACAATTACTCTTTGTTCAGACAGTCAGATGTATTGGCAATGTGGACCAACCATATGCTTCCACCTTCCACCATGCACATGGCCAAAGTGTGAACCCACACAATATTGCAGTGGAGGTACAGGGCGATGGGCTCGAGGTCATCCTTCCCCTTGAGAACATAATCAACGATTCCTTCTTGATCTATCATCATCGCATTCCCTTCACTCCTTTGTTCTATTCTTCCCACTGACAATTTTTATCTCCTAGAGCGAATGGTAATACTACCTACAGATCATGATAATTTTGTATTCGATCCAATAATTTCATTCCCTAGTAAAAATACCCAATCTTAATTTGATATTTAAACATGGTCATTTTAATTTTTTCCAGACAAAGGTTCTTTGTAGAGTAGTGTTCGATGGTTGTATTCACTCATAGCATAGAGATGACTTTTTACTGTGTTTGTTTTAGTTGTTGTATAAACTCTAGTTTCAACATCTTCGGTTATTACTTCACTTCTTCCTTAAATCTTGGTGATTGAAATGTACTCAAAGTACCAGTTTACTAGGAGGTCAACTCGAGAACTTCTTTTATTTTATGTTTGTTTAAAGTATGTATTATGGTTACATTGTATTGTGTCTTTATTTAATTATTTAAGGAAATCTCCTTTCACGCCTTTTGTTTTTATTCTTTCTTTTGTCTATGGAAGGAGAAATTATAAAAGGGTAAAGTTCCTTTGAGTTTAATCATTGTCAAAGAAAAGTTGAATCATAAAAAGGTGTTTCCTTTGTTATTCCTATTTCTTTATCTGCATCAAAAATGTATGTTTTTATCTCTTTTCTGCTCATTTGTGGAGATTTAAAGAAAATATGTCTAGAAGAAGGAAATATAGGTCTAATGATAGGTCTCTCTCTTTGGATATTATGAGGGAACCCATCAGTCGATACCAACACCTCAAGTCTCCTACATGAGTTACAATTTATCTCGATCAGGCATTGATCATACAATTTCCAAGGGAAGAGAAAATGATCGTTCTGTCTCTTGAAGAAAATATGGGAAGTCATAGAGTGTATAATGTACAAGACTCATTCTCTATGGGTTGCCAGATCTAAAACAATATACAAGATAAGTGATAAAAAATCTCGATCCTTCTTCTTGTTTTAATTATTGTTATGCTACTTTCTTGAAATGCCTCTTAAAATACTCTTTGTTTATGTTGCATGTTAAATATCATCGTTTTCAATTAAGCAAGAAAAAAATTTAGGGCTGTGAAAGGTATTTTGGTTCCATCTTGGAAATCCCATTCCTTTTCTAGTTCTTATTCCATAAATCCTTGGAATTGATTTGTAAAGATGCACTTTTATTTCTTGACTGCCCTTTCAATCAAAAATTTAATAAACTTCCATTCATAAGAGTACATGTTAAGAGTTTTATGCCTTTGTCTATTATAGCTTTAAGACTCATTATAGATTCTGGAAAAGATCTTTGTGCTCTACATCATTCATTTCCTATCTGTGATATATCATATTGATACGTATAGTCTTTCTGTGATGTATTTCTCTTTAATCAATACATGAGTTCATACATTATTCTGGTGATAAATATACATTTGATAAGTTGGAAAAATAATCAATACTACATGTAGAAAAATAGTTACTTCATGTTCTGTAATGAAGTCACTCACACATTCTTGAATACTTCCAAAAAAACCATAGGAATACAGATCTGGTAAAATTTGTACCAGGGAGACTATAGATAATGTTTATTCTTATAGAATATGTAGCTTATTACCAAAATAGTAAACTTACACATATATGTATTTAAATCCCATATATATGTTTTTGTGTGGTGTGATTTCTATAGTCTCTAAGATATTTACAAACACTTCTACTCAACACTGTCTACGTTCTATAGCTTTTTATCTAGAAATTTCATATCTATAAATATATTCAAGGATCATGCTAGTGCACAAAATTCATATGCATAATGTATTCAGATTCCCTTTATCATGAATCTCAATAAAATACATAATTACATACTGTATGAAATGAAGAAGATTCATTTAATTTATGTAGAAGGCATGTGTCTATATAAGATCTAATTATGAATTATACATATAATTTTGTATCTATACACCAATTTTGGAGCTACATACAATTCTATGACTGCATACGATTATGTAGATTTCTTTGTCTAAATATTTCATAACTATAAATATTTAGGAACTATGCTACTATACATAGTTCATGTGACTATACATGATGCATCCAGATTTTTTTCTCATGATTAAAAATGCATAATTTTATACTCAGTGTAAAGAAGGTAATTCATTTAAATCATACAAAATACTTGCATCTATATAAGATTGATTCTATACATTCATACAATTTTGTATCCACATAAAATTATGTAGCTATCTATAAGTTTGTAGCTACATATAAAACACTAAATATATTTATATCCAAAATAAAACAAAAAGATATCTCAAATCTGTAGCTGCATAATTCTATAAAATAAATCCAATACAATACAGTAAGACACAACTATGTAGATTATTTCTTCCATATATCATCCATTCAGAAATTCGATAGCATGAAAGGTAAACAGTTAAATATACATATATGAAACAATTATGTTGGGAAAATAAATGGAACAACCACGTTCCACCCAACCGTAGATCCAGAAAAAACACAATTACTTGTCCTGATCACCCCCTATCCTAACCATGACTCCATAAGGGTAAACCGAGCATCACTCCTTAGCCACTATCTCTCTGAATAGTTCAAAAAAATCATTTACCTAATACCACTTGTGCTCACAACAACAAATAGTCATTTCCACAACATACTAAGCAACATATTGCCTCACATATATGTTGTATATATCCTTTTTCCATTGCCTAGGACTTTCCATTCCTTTCCCTCCTTGGGAAATTCACATATTTACAAATCCCTGATTTTTAGGGGCTGCCGGTGACAAAACTCAACTTTTGACACTTGTAAAAATCATCTCTGAGTTTCAAACATGTTCCCCACTCACGGAGTCATAGTCATCTATTTTTAAACTGGTTGTTCCACCTGTTTTCCAACATTTAATTTATTAAATTATCTGTCTCATACATGTGTCCATCAAAAGAGGATAGTTGGAAAGTCAAATTCTTTCCCAATAGTCACAAAAATAATTATTACATACTTCCACAAATTCAAATCCAAATTTCCAAAATGGAAATTTATTTTTTAACACAACAATTTAAAATAAAATGTTTTGAATATTTGAGGATGTCACAGATTCCATATGGTCGTCGTTACCAGGTACCGTAATTCTCGTGCTTACCCATGTAGGTTAAAAGTGATATCATTGTTGATAACATCAATGGCAGTTAAGTTGTAAAGATAAGTGTGGATGTTGTGCTACAGAGGTTAGGTGGCATTGTTTATCTCCCTACTTGAGACATACACAAGCTAATTGTTTATCTTATGCTAAGATAAATAACCAAGATACAATTTGTATTATCGTTTTTGATATATATTGTGAGTTGGTTATTAATTTGTACTGATTATTGGAAAGACC